>MU224206.1:3565550-3576105 GCA_018584345.1 Thuja plicata
TCGACCATCTTTATCCTCTGTCGAAATCATCTTTGTAGCAGGTCTAAATTCCAGCATTTTCTGAAGGCTTCGATTAGTTAGTTCTATTTATTTGTGTCATAAAGCTTCCTTCCTTTGATATTTTTTATATGGAGAAACATGCTTCTTGATGATGGATTGGGACTTCTAAATTATCAAAATTTAGGGTACCACCACAGGTTTTGGTCCCCGCTTTCAAATCTGGAGCTTATCAAGATTCTAAACTTAAAAAATAGGTCCCCCGGTCGAAATGCAGAAGTTTTTTCCCTGATATTCAGATTAATACATCCCCTCCTTAGTTGGTGATTGTAATTGGGCCATAATTCAAGGTAAATTTTGAATTTGGGTCCCTTGCATTGCCCTAGGAGGTCTATATTGAGATCTCTATATAAACACTCTCTTTTGCCTTCATTTCTTCATGAGAGAAAATCGTAAGATGATATGATGCAATTACGATTATGACATGATGATGATGCAAGAAAGAAAGAGGATGATATCTAGAAGGACAATATATGATGGTTAATTTATAAATACAAGCATTTTTGTGGACAAGCTATTGTGGATCTTCTTTGGAGCAAGAGAGAGTTCTTCCTTCCTTCCTTCTTCTTGGATCCACCATTATCAACATTAAAGCATTCAAAAGATACTATCATGGGGTAGCAACTACATATTGAGAGTTTGGTAGGAATACTTTAGCCTTGGGGTCTTGGTATTCTTTCTTTATCATATACAAATCTATGCATTGCTTTCTCATTTTCAATTCATGTTAGGGTTTTAATCTAGAGGATTATATCTTGACATTACACATCCAAAGCTCTTTTCAAGAGAAACACACACACATACATTCTACTATATTTGGCTATTCATGGAGGTGGAGATCACCAAAATGAGGGTTTGACTAAGGAAAAACCCTATATAGCCACCCCAAAACCCCTCTTTTTCAGATATTTGCAGGTGTTATTTCAGGAGGTACAGGTTCAGAACAGTGGATCAGAGTGCAGATTCGAATACCCTTTTCGGAAAAATTTTAGGATTAGAAAACAAATTTCATGTTAGAGACTTTTTAGGTCAATTATACCCTAGGTCAGAATCAAAAATTCTAGGTCAATGGTGACATTAACTTGAGGGTCAAAATTAGAACTGTGTCAGATCGGAAAATGATTTCTGGGTTTTGTTCATCTCTGTGTTTTGGTTCCAGATCCGGTCTCATATTTTCTAGAAACTCGACACAAGCTTCAAAAAAATGGTATATCCAGATCTTGTATGATGTGAGGTAAGTATTTTACCCCATTATTCTTTGCTTTTATTTCCAGATTTACACCCCTTATGAATTACAATTAAATGTAAATGGTTGAATATGGCATGAGGTCACCTTTATATGCAAATCTCTATAGTGAAAACCTTATTTAGGAGACCATTCAAATTTATATCTTACAATTAGAAAAGTAGAAATCTCATTCACTGGCTAGGCCCTAACAAGTCTTATTTTTTAAATCCTTTAACAAGGTACATCTCTTAGATTAGAGATTGTAAAAATCCTTTAATAGAGTAGACTGCATAATTCTTTTTGTATTCCTAACATGCTAAGCTATCAGAAGTATCTAAAATTGTAGTTTTAATCGAGCAACCTTTATACTACAGTAGTGAATGATTGTGGGTGACATCCCCACCGCATTTTTTCCCTCTAACAAAGGATTTATGCATGGCAAAAAATTATGGATTTATGCATTATGGTTTTCTAATTTACATTATATGTTTTATAATCTCTTTATGCTTGATATTCAAATCAGTGAATGGTGAATAATTATACTTAAAAGTTTTTAAGTACTGATTCACCCCTCCCCTCTCAACACTTACCTTTCCATAGATAATCCAACAATTTGTATCAGAGCTTGGACTCTTGAGATAAGGTTTTAACCACCTGAGAGTAAAGATCATGGATATGGAAAGTTACAAGCAATCTCAGAAGATTGAGAGTCTTGAGTTTAAGTTGGAGAATGCACAAGAGGTGATTGAAGATCTGAAAAGAAAGTTAGAAAATCCTTAAGAGTGAGAAAGAAGTTGTGTAGTGAACTAAAATACACACAAGATCATATTTATACACTTGAGACAGCATCTGAAGGTATTCAGAATGATGAAGCTAAATCAGCCATTGCAGAACTCGTGGAAAAGAACAAGACACTCACCGAGCAACTAAACTTAGTAAAGATAGATCAAGAAGTACAAGGAACAATAATGGGTGAGATACTTGACTCTAAGGGAGAAGTTGAAGATGCATTGAGATTAGTTGAAGAAGATAAAAGATAGTTTGAGACAAGAATAGATAAGAAAGACAATAAGATCATGAGGATAGCACAAGTACACTATACTAGGACCGATCAACTAGTGAGTGCTAATCTAGAGTTGACCAGGAAAGAATTGGAGAATCAAGCACTAAAGTGTGAAGTTGAAATATTGGCCTGTGAACTAAAATCTGAAAATGAAGTCAATTAAGTACTGAAGAGAAATGAGGAAACACTAAGAACATTGGACAAATAGATTAAAGGTCAGAAAAAATTGAGAGATAAAAATGGACTTGGATTCAATAGTGAGAGCACTAATGAGAAAGGAGAGTCTTCCAATCAAGCTGACAATCAAGACACTTCTACCCCACCGAAGTCAAATAAGCCTAGTTGCTACCACGGTGGGAAACCTGGACATACTACAAATATGTGTAGAAGAAAAAGGGGTAAGTCACCGAGTTCACCTAATTTTGATGGATATTGTTATAACTGCAATAAGTATGGGCACCGAGAACTTGAATGCATATC
This sequence comes from Thuja plicata, assembly GCA_018584345.1. Classification (NCBI taxonomy): domain Eukaryota; kingdom Viridiplantae; phylum Streptophyta; class Pinopsida; order Cupressales; family Cupressaceae; genus Thuja; species Thuja plicata. The sequence continues at coordinate 3,568,379 of MU224206.1, forward strand.
AAGAATTGTAAAAAATACAATAAAGCCAAAGTTTAATGGCTACTTAAATACTTGCAACAAGTATGGTCACAAATATGAAGAGTGTGAAAGGAAACTAAGTGTCCAGAAAATAGTTCCCTACGCTAAACTCCTGAGAAGAGGATCATGCAAATTTAGACTTAACCCTTATCAATTATAGAATGATAATACAATAACATGCATACATAGAAAAATGAGAATGACACAATGATTTACCCTGCGGAAAACCTTTCGGTAAAAAATCTCAGCACTCCAAAACCTGCACAATGTATTAATCAAAACTATTGTTGTTTACAATACACTTGCAATGCAAGTTCTTTCAGGAGATAATTGGCACGTGAATACAAATTCAGCAGCATAACAACATTCCAACAATACACTAACTTCACTCTATGATTTGCAACCCAAAAATGCTTATATCATGTGCTTCCCTTTTTAGGGAAACTTCCAAAGATAACCGTATTAGGTTTTTACCATTCTCCAAAAAATAGGAACCCCAAAAAAAATTTTGGGCCGATGCCCCAAACCCCACGCATTGTAGAAGAGTGTACAGTACTCAACATAATCAGTTGCCACATGTCCTGCATGTCTTCACCTATCATCGAATCTTTCACAATTATCTCTTACAAATATTAATGACCATCATAGGAATCCATCATAACTATTTCAGTCATGATTACCTTACACATTGTCCAAAGTACCAAAATTTGGCAAATAACCTCTATTCACCTAGACCAAGTTTTATCATCCTTGTCATCATCCAAATGGAGTGAAAACACAACATGTCCACTCAACTAAACGACAGAACGGATATCAAACTTAAATACATTATTTGAAAACAATTAAATACAAAATAAATAATATCAAATGTAAGAAAATATACAAGGTTGAGAGACCTTATTCCTAACAGAGTGCAGATCACAAAGGAGAAATGAAAAATGGGTACTGAACTGAAAAAATACACCAAGTAACTAACAAAGTACTTCTATACCACAGGACTATAATACAAGGATATCATGTTCAGTATGTGGAAGATATGGACATATTGCTCCAAACTACATGTTGCTATATGGAAGGAATAATAGAAGATCTTGGAGAAACCATGGCTTGGCATGCTTTCATTTCCACAAGCTAGGTCACCTTGCCAAAGATTTCAGGTACGAAGGCAAAGCTCCTACCGAGGAAGAGACATCTAAGAAATAGAAAGTGAATGTTGAAGAGATGATAGATCAGATGAATAGGACATGGAGAAGAAAGACTATGGATGATGGAACATCATTCAGGATAGTTGAAGGCACCAAATCCTCTAGATCAGGTGCAACCAACTCTACCTAATAAGTTAAAACATATGAGTAGGAACTGTAAATTAAATTTCAAATATTAAATCAATTTCTAAATCTACGTGTAAATATCTATATGAGCATACTTAGATTAGTTTGGATATGTCTTGTAAAGTTAGTATTTCCTGTTCAATTAGTAGAAGGAAATGATATTCTGATTCATTTCAGTAAAAGGAAGTAAAGTTTGGTAATGCAAGTCAGTACTAGCATTAATTACTAGTACTCTAGCCATTGGAAACCCTAATCAATGAAAAAGGTATAAATAGATGTCTATGTCTATCCTTATGCACCTAACGTTTCCATGAGCATCTGAAGTGAATTACAGAGATGAGTCTTCTAAGAGAATATGAAGGATTGTAAAGGTAATTTTGAACTAGTCAGAGCACATCTAAGTTTATTCAAGATATTTGTGGTTTTTTCCTAGCTGTGTTAGCCCAACTGAGTTGTAGAAGAAAACCCTAGTTCAAGAATCTATGTTAGATAAGAAGATATGGCCCCAAAAGCTCAAAACCCATTTTTCTTTAGAATGTTGAGCCCATAAATCCTAATTACAAGCTACCTCCTATGAAGGAAGCTAAACCAAACATGATGGGTGCACTTTCATTCATTCTTGATAGAGTTTTATTAATCGAGGACATTCGCACCTTCATCCACTGCAAAGTTGAGGATATTTTTGAAGCATAAATTGATTCATCCTTTCAGAAGTTATGTGAAAATGGGAAGCTGAAGAATGATCACGTTCATCTGGAATCGAATGGTTTGAATCATGCCCTACATATTCCAATGATATTCAAAATTGAATGGATAAGGATGGTCCTTAGCCAACTACATGAATAATTTATGTGGCTAGATCAACCTGTGAAGATTACAAAGGATGTGTTGCACATTGTGATAGGATACCCGATCAGTGACAAGATAAAAGCTATCAAACAAATTGAGAAGAGCAACTTGAGTTAATTTTCTATCCCTATTCAACATTTTATGGTTCTATGCCTTTTCCCCAGTCTCTGCAAATTGTTTTAGGTCTCTGGCCCTTAGGGTTTTGTCTCCATCATGAAAATATATCTTAAACCCTAAATCCTCATGGCCTTGTTATATTTTGAAGTTACTTTTTTGAGTAACTTAAGTCTTTAAAGTCATGTGTTTTTATGTCACATGTCTCGGTGGGGGCCTTTTTATTTCCTAAGTCATATTGCCTAGCGGGGTGAACTTTAATATTTCCTTTTTCCTAAGTCCCCGACATGCCTTATCTTTTATTTTTCAAGCATGGTTTATTTTCATATAATGTTTAGTGATATGCCTCAAGGTCTCAAATCATCTTAATCTACCAATCTGAGCATTGCGCCTAGTTGACAGATGTCATCCTGTGTTTCGAGGACGTGGGCAAGGTTATCGTTCGGACAAATTTGGTCTCTTCTATGGATGTCTCTTTTCCTTATGGAGTGAGATACATTTGATTTACCCTTTGAGGCATTATGCCATGTCAAAGCGTAGCGATTTGTCAGATCTTGAGGCCCATCAGAGATAAGGTTAATGGTCATGCAAATCTGAGTTGATCCTATGGTCAGTGCATTTCCTCAAAGATAAGATGCATGACAAATACTGATCAAGGCATCGCTCCTAATCACCACATGTAATTTTTTTGAGGCTATGGATGGGTTAAAGATAGATCAGATTTAAATTCATCAACAGTTGTCACTTTTCCTTAAAGCACAAGATTAAGTTCTTTATGGTTTAAGGCATCGCTCTCTTTCGCCACGTAGCATTGGTGATATCATCAATTCTAGATTTTCAAGGGATGATAAAGGTTGTGCAGATGCGAGAATATCTACGAATATCACTTTCCCTTGATCATAGAGATGAAGCTTTTTACCATTCGAGGCATCACAATAGAGTGACACGTGTTCATGCTAGAGCCAAGCTGAAGTCAAAGGATGATTAAAGGGTGATTAGTTCAATTTTCATTGTGTGGTTGGTGTATGCACCCTAAAATGGTTTCCTAGACTATGGGCCCTCATTCTTCAATTTATCAAATGATAGAATCAATTTATCAAATTCCTGATTCAATGCTTTGCAACATTTTTAATTCAAATCAATTTCCTTGATAAAATTGTAATTAATTTAATTATTTCAATATTTTATAAGGTTTGATCATTTCATCAATAATCTTATTTAATTAAAAGAAAACATCATTTTTAATTAAATAAAATGATCTTATTTAATTAAAAGAAAATCCCTTTTTATTAGATAAAATAATCTTATTTAATTAAAAGAAAATCTCTCTTTTAATTAAATAATCTTATCTTATTTAATTAAAAGAAAATCTATTTTAATTAAATAAAAAAATCTTATTTAATTGAAAGAAAATCCCTCTTTTAATTAAATAAATAAAATCCCCACTTAAAGCTCTCTTTTTGATGAAAAAATGGAAATAAATCAAATAAAAATAAAATAAAACTCTTTTTTCTCCACACATATCCCTAAGTGGTGTGTTTTTTCCTCTTACTTGCCTTTTTAGGGATTTATCCCACATTGCTCTTGAGGATGCATTCCTCTCCACACTTTCCTTTATAACGAGCCATCTCCTTCTCATTTTAGGGATCAGAGAGATATAGAATTTTTATGTTATTGTATGTTGCAGGTTTGGAGAGCAACTTTGGAGGAGAGTTTGAGCATTTGAGCTTGAACTATGCAACTTCTCTTCTTCTTGTCTTCTTCTCTCATGCATCCATAACAATCCATTTAGAGTAGATTCGTGTTAATTTAGATGCATATTTCCTTTCATAGATTAATCTTGCATATTTCCTTCGTAGATTAGTTTGCATATTTCCTTTCATGCATTGTTATCATATAAATTAGTTTGCATATTTCCTTTCATGCATTGTTATCATATAGATTAATTTTCTTCATGCATTGTTATCATATATATTAATTTTCTTCATGCATTGTTATCATATAGAGTAGTTTTCATTTTCATTTGCAATGCATATTTGATGATCATGGAGACTACCATTCTTTCTCTTCCTCTTTGAATCTCTCATTTCATGGTGTACTTGCATGGGCATAAACTAGGTCTAAACTGAGGGCCTTCGTCACAAACCCTTGCACTCCATGAATAGGGAGCTATGAGTCACCATTTGAGACCTCATTCTTGAGCAATCTTAAATACAATGACTCATAGAAGTGTGTCAACATTTTAGCACACATTTTTGGCACCCACCGTGGGGCAGAACATCCATTTTTGTCATCACATTTGAAAATTTCTTCTATCTTCTGTCTATTATTCTCTTAGTGTCTTTAAAGCTCTCATTTTGAGCCAAATCTGACCCCACCATCGCATCTGGATCATCGTTTCGGTTGAAAATGACTATAAACTTGCTCATATTTGACGAAAGTCAAATCTGTGGCAAATATTTTTGCCCAAACAAGTTTGCATGGAAATCGAGGTAGATTTTGGATCATCTTTGCACGTGGCCTGAGGCAGATTTTTGAAAAAAAAAATCAAAAAAAATATTAAAAATCAAAAAATCAAAAATCAACTTTTTCTTATTGTGTTAAATTTGACGTCCATATGACCGTCAAAATATGGGCCTTCTGTGACGGCCCCTAGCCCGTCAATTTTAATGCCACAGTCTACTGATGTCAGCAGGGTTTCAAAACTCTTAGCCTTCACCATTGAGCTTTTTGGTTTAACAATCTAACTTCAAACGATCATAGCTTGCTCATATTAGGTCCAAATTGAGTGTAATTTTTTATTTTTTTTTGGGTATAATTGTCTGAAGATTTATGGGTTGTTCTTAGTTTCTAGATTTGAGTCATCGATTTATCAGAAATTGCATGTTTTGATCACTGTACCTGTCTAATCCTATGTTTTGCAGCTTCCAAAGCCTTGTATGGGCTCATACAGTAACAATTTTTAGTGCAATTTTTTTTGAAAGTGCATGATTTTTTATTTACTTTCTGAATATGCAATCATATTTATGGTTTTTTGATTTTTCTAATGCTAACAATTTTTGGGCTTTGTTTTTCTCTAACTTATCTTGTTGATTATAGCCTAACAGTGGTTTGCAGGACGTTTAAAAAGAAGACTAAAAACACATACTACTAACGAATTGTCTTGCAGGTTGCCTTTATCGATAACATGCTAAAATTTGTGCTTGCATTTCATTTTTTTTTATTACAATAGGAACCCACATGCAAGACTTCTAAAATGAACTTCTATTTTAGTATTTTAGAAATGGAAATGATGTTAGGAAACTATGCTCTCGCCCTTGTGGGATGATCAAAAATCTAGAAGCATTGTTGTCATTTTCTTATGTGTTTGAAGTGTCTTTTAGATTGTAATCCTAATAATTATATGAATGTATCCTCTCCCCTTGCCTTTGTGGATCTTGGGTGTAAGAGAAACTCATATAATTCTTTTAGCGTGGCTACCTCCCAAGTGCTTTAATAGAGCCAGTGAGAGTGGATTCCCCAACTAGTAACAGCCTAAAGCAAAGCCCTTCCAAATTGGTATATAAAAAATTCCATTGTGATTAGTCTCATAGTGGACAGGTGTGAATTTATTGTGGCAACCAAAATCTCCTTTAGTACCCTAGTGGTGTGTTAAAGTCCCTACATTGTTAAGGTGAAAACCTTGCTTTGAAAGGATTGGGAGAGCCCCCTTAATTGGGAAAATGACTTGATCACAACCACCTGAATGGATGCCTTGACTACAAAATTTGTTTTAGTGACCAAAAACCCTCTATCTCTTGGTGCAGAAGGTCAGAGACCGACTAAGATGTCCCACATTTTCACAGCTCTTAGTAGAGACAACAGTCCTTTGGGAAGCGATTCCCTTGGGATTCGAAGCTTGGTGTGCCTGAGAAGTGAGTGCACATGTAAGGAGGAGCTCGTGTCTCCAAGCTTCTAAGTTGTCCGCTATGAGTAAGCATGGTTGAACTTCGGTTCAAGTGGGAATTCAACAGATATTTCCTTGTCTTACCTAGGTTGTGATGTGACTTTTTCTTTTACAACAAACAATCTTCTTGATGTGTCTTGTGTGAGTGAAACATCAAAATATACACCAAACATCAATAAAACATCAAAATAATCAACAAACTTACATTCTTAAGTGTCAAACTGTCAACTTGCTCAATTTTCTATCCAGTCATTTTCAGTCTTCCTTGGTTGATCCAGATTAGATTAGATTACTTACCCTGTTGTTAAAAGCTTGTTTACACTTTGGATTCTTGTGTTGACCTCTTGAACTAGTAACCTTTGATTTCATAAGTGACCTTGTTTGGAGTTGATGAGCTAGAAATCATCCTTGTTGAGAAGACAAACCTTTAGATCCTTTGGTAACACACTTGGAGAGTTTTGGTAATCTATTTTCCATTCACTATCATAAAAATTCAAATTCAATCAATATAACTTGGGTAAATCATCCTCCTGATCCATATGCATTAGTGTATTCACCCATTCAGTGGGCACCTCTGTGGCAATGTTCATTTATGCCTCTTGCAAAAATTCTATCTTATCACCTCTCTTTTGGACAAGTGAATGCCTTTAATATCATGTTTTGGTACCAACCTTTCTTAGGGTCATCCTATCACCTAGTACCTTTTCTTTCATGCTAGTTACAACAAGATATCAAGTAGATCAAGGAAAATGACCTCAAGTAGTCTTCAACCAATTACCCTTAGTTCAAACTCACCAAAAATGTAAGGGAAAAGAACCCATATTTGATCAATCACCCAAGAACAACTCAGAAATTTGGTTTGATTCCAAGAGTAACCTTAGTGAGTTGAGTACACCCTTAGCATCTTCTCGTTCATATATGGATATGAGTTACACAATGACTCGACGAGAGAGGGGAGAAATGGATAAATGCCTTGATGACATATTTGAAAGACATAGAGATACCATTTTGTTTGGTAGTTCCTCTCATGAAAGTCGATTAGTCTCACCCCTCATCTCAACTAGATATCTAGATGCACACCAAAGGGCTGAGAGAGGTACAAGGAAAGCCTATCAAGATGAAAAATCACAACATGATAACCAAGCTGATGAACCTTATGACACTCGTGTGAATGCCACATTCACCAATGAATTTTTTATAAATTAAAGACCAAGTTCACCACTCAAAACATCTTCAAGATACACAACTGAAAGACTTAAGAAGATTGAGCATGAAAAGAAAGCCTTCCTAGATGAACAAGCTGCAAAGGAAGATCAATTTATACTCCTATAGTTGGAGAGGAAAACTTTGTTGGAGGAAGAAAGGAAAGCCTTCTGGGAGGAGCAAGATAGACTCTTGGCTCAACAACTTAATGATCAATTCAACAACATGTGTGTTGGTGGTGGAAACAACTCTCCTCCATCCACCCC
>MU224206.1:3600811-3615733 GCA_018584345.1 Thuja plicata
TATATATATATATATATATATATATACATTAAGTTGTGAAACTTGCAATCCTATAAAGAATTTTATCTCCCAAATCATTTACATCTCAAATTCCTTCTTCATCTCTTTAGCAAAATCCAGACTCATCTCATCATTACCTCCAAATATTATGTCATTAACAAAAACTTCAGCTAACAACAATTTACCTCCTTCAATTTTAAGATATACATTACTATCATCGCTTGTTCTATCAAATCCAATTTGAATAAGATAAGAATGTATTCTTTCATGCCATGCTCTTGGATCTTGTTTTAGTCCATACAGTGCCTTTTGTAGCTTGCATACCATGTCCTTCTCTTTTGTCAATGCAAAACCATTCGGTTGTTTATGTAAACTTCTTCCTCAAGAATTCCATTCAAGAAAGTTGACTTGACATCCATTTGAAATAATTTGAACTTCTTGTAAGCAGCATAAGCAAGTATAATTCTTACCCCTTCCAGTATTTCCACTAGAGAAAAAGTCTTACCATAGTCTAGTCCTTCTTCTTGTGCATATCCCTTACACACAAGTCTTGCCTTGTTTCTGATTGCATCTCCATCTTCATTCAGTTTGTTCCTGAAAACTCATTTGGTACCAATAACATTTTCATCTTCAAGTCTAGGAACAAGTGCCATGTATCATTCTTCTCAATCTGATCAAGTTCTTCTTCCATGTCTTTTACCGATGTTCCCACAATATTGTGTCCCACTTTTTGTCCAACTTTAACACTGAAATGAAGATTTTGAAAAAAAAACTTCACTTTCGGACACATATTGCCGCAAAACCACTAAGAACTTGAAGGTGATGAAAAATAGTGACTTTTATCATTTTGTTTCTAGTTTCTAAATTTTTTTTTTTTTAAATGGAATTTATTTGTATCCATTTTTCCTTCTCCTTTGAAAGTGGTTTGTATGAAAAATCAGCAATTTTAAAGAGTGAAAGTTACTTGGTTCGACATAATTTTTTTTTTTAAATGATAACGGCGTAATTCTTTGGAGGTTAGGTTTGTAAAATCGATACGTAAAGGATCCACTTGGTTTTGTTCAATTTGGTTTAAAATTTTATGGTTTGAGTTATGAAGTGACATAAACTGTAATCTAGAGATAGGTTCCTTCGGTTTGCTCTAACTTGGTCTGTATATATCAAATTTAATTTTTTATTTTTTTGATAGAAAGCTAACATAAATACCTATTGGACACATATTTTTCATTTTTTTTCGTAATTTGCTATTTTCCCCAAAGCATCAAAGAGAGGGGTTGCTAAATGGCTAGACAACCTATGTTTAATTTAACTAAAAATATAAAGTCACAATGAACTCAATATATATCAAAATTATTTTCATTGTAAAGCTTGTCTAGAGTAGCATAATATGGCATTTTTTGTTTCAAAAGATTTTCTTATTTGGCCCTTGATTGAGGCCTCTAAAGGGATGAATTCTGCAAAATTCTGGTGTCCTTTGCCAAAAATTCCAAAATCAGGGCATTCGTGTGAATACCCCTTCATGCGAAGGGGTTTAGGGGGCTTCATGCAAAGGCCCCTTCGCACAAAACCCCCAGGTAAAATTCCAGTGAGAAACACACCGTTAAATTTTTTCCAAGGGTTGTTCACCCGAACTAGTGTTGGCCGAGTTTTTTTTTTGGGTCACATTTTTTGATTTTGGTATAAATAAAAGTATTTTTTTCTTTTTTTTAAATCACAAATAATCTATTTAATTCATTTATTTCTAGTAGAAGCATAGTGAAGCTAATATTTGCAAGTTTTTTGCATCTAGTAATTTTTCCAAAGGTTTTTTTTAAAAGAGAGATGGGAAACAAGAAGGGAAGGCTTACTAAATCTACAAGAAAAAGGTCACCTAATAGAGAACAAAAAAATTGTGAAACTTCATTGGCATATTATTATAGAAATAAAGAAAGTATGCATTTCTAATTTCACATGCCCAAGTTTTATATCTCTATATTTTAAAGTTTCTCTAATTTGTTCTAATTCAATTTATTTTTGTGCATGTAGCTCGGAACCAACGAGTACAAGATGAAAAAGAAGCTCAAGCAATGGAAGAAATGGATGTTGGAGAAGGGTCGGAATCACTCCCTATGGAATATCAAGCAATGGAAGTTTGAGAAGGGTTGAGATCACTTTCTTCGATGGGTATGGATGAACATTTAAATATAGCTCAAACTGTAAAGAAAAAGATTAATTATACAAACCTAGATCATTTACTTACAATGGATGTGGAGAAGTTGAGATCACGTGTTGATGTTCAAGCCTTAAGTCTCTCTAAAAAGAGGTCAATGAATAAGATAGCAAGGGAGATAATGGCTAAATTTGATAATCTTGAAACACTTTAACAAGCCCAATTGCTTTCAATTGTACTTATACAAAAAAATTGCAAGAGCCTATAAAATTGTTGGGTGTAGACACAACATCAAAAAAGAGAAAAATTTCCAACATGCAAAGAGATATTATTGAAAATGTTAGGAAAGGTTTGAGCTTTATAGGGAAGCGATCTCAATATATAGATAACGCCATTGCAAGAAGAGTGATTTTGACATCCATTGTAGGTAACGGTGTTCCCTGAAACAGACAAATATCTTCAGTTTCATCTCAGATTGGTTTTAGTAGGAAAACAATAGCAAGATATGTAGAGCTCCTCATTCTGATGGGATTGATGAGGGAATCAGGAATTTGATCACATTATTTGGGAATGATAATTTCCCGTCCTTCATCAAATAGTAGAGATGTTATTATACAAAAGGTTAGAGCTAATGAATATGAACATCATACAAAATATTGGTTGGACATAACACAACATGAAATGTATGTGTCATTTTGTAGTTCAAATCCTAATATAAAGATTGGGTAAGCATTGTTTGAAAGATTGAAGCCATATTATGTGAGGACAAACAAAGTGTTTGAAATTTTTTGTTGTCATTATCATATTGAATTTGATCTCCACCATCAGGTTTTCCAAAAAAAATTAGAAGACACTTATGATTTTGAAAATGCTCCTCCTAGTAGACAAAGTGAGTTCATCTCATCCATTTTATGTGACAAAAGAGATGATCTAGTTGGTCAAATAAATTGCATAACAGGAATATGTGAAACATGTGCTGATTTGGCTCTTTTCCCTTTGAAATATGTAGACGTTAATGTGACAAATATGGTAAAAAACAAAAGTTACAAATATCTAAGGAATGAAATAAAATTTGGGAAATAATACAAAAGGTTAGAATATGTTGAAGAGGAGATAATTGTTGGAGAAATTTAAAAAATTGATTCATCCCTACATTCATCATGCTTTCTTTGGAAAGTGGCAACCACAACGATTCTAGAAACTGAGAGATAATTTTCTAGTTGGAACTATTCTATCGGTTGTTGATTTTGCATAAAACTATTCCTTTGTTCATCAAAATATCATTCAATCAAAATACTATTTTTCAGAGCAAATTACTATTATGGTACAGGTGTGTTATAGACATGCATAGTTAGAGTTTGATGGTATTTAGAGAAAATTTGAAGCACGGGTCATAAAGATAGAATGTCACTTTTATATAAGTGATGATAAAGAGCACAATATTCATTATGTAGAAACATGCTTCAAGAAGTTTTTGCAAATTTTAAAGAAAGGGGCATAAAAATTGAGAAACATTATGTTTGGTCAGATCGATGTGCAGCACAATTCAAATCATCTAGACCATTTTATGCACTATGTAGATATCATCATAATGAAAACATACCACATGTGTGGAGTTTATTTGAGAGTGGACATGGAAAAGGTGAACATGATGGTACTGGAGCTTGCATCAAACGTGCTCTACTAAAGTATCGAATGAATTATAAGGGAGTTCGTATAAAATATGCACATGATGTTTTTGAATGGTATAAGACATATTTTTCACCAAACGAGGTTGGCATGTCATCAAGAATGAGTCAAGCGGTGCCACACAGATTATTTTGGGAGATAATAGGTATGCACGTGTTTAAATTAAATACATGTGATATATATATTTTGTTGTTCATAGCAGACCAGATATTGCTCAAGCAGCTGGTATAGTGGCTATATTTCAATCAAACCCTAAGGAATCTCATATGGTTACAGTCAAGAGGATATTTAGATATCTGAAAGGGACAGCTGACTATGGTCTATGGCATGCTCATGATGGTAATTTTTCTTTGAGTGTGTTTACTGATAATGATTGGGCAGGAAATGTTGATGATAGAAAGAGTACAAGTGGTGGTGCATTCTTTCTAGGTAAAAGGCTTGTGTCGTGGACAAGAAATAAGCATAATTATATCTCACAATCCACAGAAGAGGCTAAGTATGTTGCAGAAACTATAAATTACACACAAATTGCATAGATGAAGCGGGTTCTTGAAGGCATCAAGGAAAAGGAGACTGAACCGGTAACTATCTTTTGTGATAACACAACTGCTATAAATATTTCCAAGAATCTTGTGATGCATTCCAAGACTAAGCACATTGAAATTAAGTATCATTTCCTAAGAGATAAGTGCAGGAGAAAGAGGTAAAGTTGGAATATGTACCAACAAAGGAGCAGAGAGAAGGTATATTCACCAAGCCACGACCTAAGGATACTTCTGAGTACCTTAGAAAACTAAGACTTATCTTCTTACACAAAACCATTTCTCATATCCCTAAGGCGCTATCAATGGCCTTCAAACAATTCAAAACTTCTTCAAAAAGTGGACTGCAAATGGACTATGATTGTCCCCTTCTGCACTCTTCAACAAACCCTTTGTCTCAGATCTACCTTCATTTCATAGAAACCCAACTACAATATGTATGAAAAATACTCCCATTTCACTCCTTCTAACATACTATATAAGCCTTTAGCCTATGACTGATCCAATGTAATATTCTGATCATTACACTGTCAACAGAGACAGTCAACTAAACCCTATAGAGACAGTCACAATAGAAAACAAAGCAATGTGTCTCTGACCTTCTATCTTCTTGGACACATCTAGAACTCACTCTCTCACACTCCTATTCTACCATCTTCCCTTACAAATACTCCATTGATCAGATACATACCCAAAAAAATGTATCATTATTTCTTGCAGTCTAAGACAACACTCTCGGAGATTTTCATATCAAAAACATGTACCAACTCATGCATGATGTCCTGAAAACATGAAATAGTTAAAAAAACATTCACTCTCTCATCATCCTACCAATATAGAGGACTGGATTTATGCCCCTACCTGAACAGAACTAAGATGTTGTAGGTGCATCAATCCAGTGAATTTATTGCCATATCTTTCACTATGGATTAAAGTTCAGGGGACTACTCCTTAGGGGGAGCAGTGAGACAGAGAAGAAGACAGTTGAAACAAATGATGTATTGGGCTTATTGCACCTTTGGCATTGTTTTCAAAGGGCCAAAAGAGAAGAATAGATGAAACATGTTTGAAAGAAGAGAAGAGAAGTACATGAGATCATAAAACAAAAAAGATGTATCAGCTAAGGGGGTGCAGTTTGTTTTTTTATATCTAGAGCAGCTAGATGATTACGTGGTATTTTTGGTGTTGTCATCAATTCCAAAGGGGGAGGTTATTGGCATAATTGATGTAGTGTTTGACTTGATGCTGAACTGATGATAGGTTAATCAGTTATGATGTTTTCATTGATGTCAACTTAGTGTTTGTTGGTTGATTGTGTACCTACTATGATAATGTATGTTCAAGAGATTGAATTTTGATATCTAGAGAGAATTGGAGTGTGCGATCATATAGGAAGACTAAGTGATGTCTCTAGATTCTATATCTACGACCGCAAAGATTTATCTAATGTATTGAGTGAGTTATGATTGATTGAAGGTTGACAAGTTAACAGGAAGAACAAGATGTTGCACATGAAGAATGATTTGATGGTTTTGTCAACACTGTTTGGATTCAGATGTTGTGTTCATAATATGTGTATCATGTATATGTCATGAGGTTGTGGTTGTGACTACACCATGTTTTGATGAGCGGAAGGAAAATTTTCCAGTGATAGAAGGTTGTTAAGAAAAGAGTTAAAGGTGTTCTTGAGAACAATCAGTTAGATCCTTGACCGGTGATGATGCACCGTATTGTTGTGAGTGTGTATATGTTTGAGGGATCATGGTGTTTTTGTTGATCAACGAGGATTGATGATTTGGCATGTTTGTGATAATTTGTGATTGGATTTATTGGAGGTTGTGCAAAAACATTGAAGAATGCATTTTGGTTTGAATTTTCTATGTCAAATTGATGTGCGATGATTAGTCATATGATTAGAGAAACCAATATCAATTAACCATTAATTTTTATCTCTTCTAACATGTAATGCAGTTGCAATAATTTTAGTATTACTTTCTAGAGACATCACATTACTAACTTTAGGTTCAGGTTCAACTTCTTCAACATAAAATAAACAGTCACCTTCTTCTGATTCATCTTATGAGATACTAGCATCTTCATTAACATAATAGGTCTTCTTGAATTTTAATTTTGGTCTTGTTCCTTTTTCCAGACATCTAGTAGCTATTTGACCAACCTTTCCACACCTAAAACATTTAAGATGTAAGATACCTTTAAACTTACTGGTTTCTTTCTTTAGCCTCCTTAAAAAGTTTACTTCCACTTCCTTTGTACTTTCTTCATCTGGATCTTCATCGGTCTTTGTCACTTTGAAGGCATTCTCAGATCTAGCTTTGTCTTTTCCAAACTTTTTCATCTCGAATGTGCTCGGAGTTTCAAACAATTGTTCTCTGGTGAATTTTGTCAAATCATAAGTTTCTTCAATTTTTGAGATTGTCACTGTAGTTTTCCGATAAAGCCCTCAAGATTTTCTTTATTACATCCTTATCATCCAGATTTTTGCTAATATTTCTGATCTCGTTTACAGCATTGTTAATGTTCTTAAAATAGCTTGCTATATCTTCTCCTTCTTCCATCCTTAAGTTCGCATATCTGCCTTTAGCAGTTTGCATCTCAGCTAGTTTGACCTTATCATTTCCATCATAGATATTTTTTATTTTTTTCCCAAACATCATAAGTGGTTTCTAATGCAACAACCTTCACCAATTCATTTTTAGGTAATGCACTAAAAATAGCATATCTTGCTCTTTCATTTCTTTATATGCATCTATCTCATCCGGAGTAGTAAGTCCATTTGTCAACACCGTATATTTATTCTCCATAGCTTTCAAGTCTTGTAACTCAAGTAAATTAGGTATCTTCTCATCTTCACTTTCTAGAAACCATAGTCAAATCCATCAAAGGTAGGAATAGTTACTTTATGTGTCATCGGATATCCCCGAGCGGTTAGAATCACTATCTAGGAACCAAAGGTCTGATACCAATTGTTGAATGTCCTGGACAACTAAGAGGGGGGTGAATTAGTTGTAGATTAAGACTTTTATCAATTTCACAAATCTAGATCCAGCAGATTAATTATTTAACCACTTCAACAATTCATATGTAAACATGAATAAGCACACACATGAACCATACACAATGAACACCAAATTTCTACGTGGAAAACCCAAGATGGGAAAAATCGTGTAGAATTTAATTCTCATTAATAAAAACACCAATTAAGGTAACACCGGTTAAGGTGATTTTTACAAAAGAGTGGCTCACTACCAGAATGCTCACTACAGGTGAGCTCACTGCCCAGTGAAAGAAGAATGAAAATGAAATCCACCATAGAAGTAAAATTGTCGGAAGAAATCATTGGCTCACGGCCTCTAGTGTCTAACAGCAATAGCACACATGCTTTGCTCACAACCCAACTTCATGCTTTCGCATAACCTCACACAATATCTGACAAATCTTCTTTTCAGACAACTTCCTTACTATTCCATCACAATATTCCTCTTATTTATATTGATCTTTAAAATATGAAATCACCAAGTTGTCCATCAAAACATGATTCGAAATAGGTCCAAACTAAACATTCTCTTGGTGGTGAGGAATGAAAAGTAGACCACAGCACACACATTGCCTTGACCAAAAAACACATTACCCAAATTTCATAATTACTGGAGCCCAAGAAGAAATGGCATAGTTAGCAACCACGCCTCCAAGCTGCACCAACATGACCCAAAAAACAAATATCAAAAAATAAAGCAATGAGTGATACGAACCCAAGATACCAATAACATATTTGGAACAATAGGTAATTCCATACCACTATCAAGCACAAACATCACTAAATACCTCACCAGAACATATTTCTCGGAGCTCCAACCTTCTAGAGTACCAACCTCCAGACCATTAGATCCTCAAAACCACATATGTGACATATTAGAAGTAATAAGCACAATCCAACCACAAAAACAATATGTTGCCATCAATGACAACCATACTTATACATAAATAACTTTGTAACATTAAAAAGCTCCCTATTTTAATAGAATGGTAAGATGCAGGTGTTACAGATACAACTAATATATGGTCATAAAATGAATGATGCTGCAGTTTATATATTTGGACCCTAAGAATAAATAAGCTTGATTGAAAATTATAATTTTTTGTGCTTCAAAATATATGACACTAACTGAAAACATTTTATTCATATATGAAAACATGAGACTAGTTGTTGTGCATGTACCAACCTGAACAAGATCCCTTTAATCAGGAATATGCAGAAAATTCCTTCTTTAGCTCTAGATTTTGTAGAGGATATTCAGAGAAAATAAAGATGAATTTGTAATGAAAATGACCCTGGAAATTCCCTTTTATAAATTCATTCAAATGTGGAAAGTGAATGCATTCATTTGTGGTAGTTAATTTTTAAATTTGAATATTGGTGGAAAATAATCGATCATTTCATACTAGCATCAGCAATTTAAGTCTGACTTCTTTTCAGATTCAATCATTTCATACTTCCATCTACAATTTAAGTCTAATTTCTTTGAATTTAGTTTTATAATTTTTATGTTTTTGTTTATTGGGGAGCCTTACACCAGTTGTTACAAATGAAGGTACTATTATCAGATGGAGTAAATGCATGAAAAAGTGCAAGTTTGGGAAAAGTTCACTTGATAGCCTATAAAGTTGATAGTTGTTTTCTATTATGTCATTTTAGGCACCATTATAGTGCACATGTAAATGTAATTTGAGCACATTTTGACTTTTGGACCACTTGCATACAGTGGTAAATGTAAATATATTACTAGCACTTGTGCCATAGGAGGTGCAAAGGAAAAGCCGATAGGTGAATATAAGGAAGATGTAAATGAATTTATATATAATAGATTGATAATTAGTTTGCATATTAGATTCAATTTGTGTTAGTTGTTAATTGTAATTTTTATTTCATTGGAAAATTTGAATATAATTACAAGGTTTTTGTATTGGATTTTAGCATTAAAGAATTGAATAAAGATATGAATGGTAGTAATTGGTGAGATATTAAAATATCACATTAATCTGATTACAAATGTATAAATAACTAATTATATAAGGAGGCAGAGGAAGCTTACCAAAGAACTATGTAATGTCTTTTCTTCTGTTCTGGAAATTGTGCTAGAAATTGTGCTGGAAACTGTGCATTTTTTTGGCAGTTCTTTTATTTCCTGTTTTGGGTCTGGGTGTTTGTCGGGGTCCTGCCTTTTGTTCATAGCAGGCTTTCTATGTTTGTATTGGGCTTATGATTCTTATCTCTAGTAGTATCTTGTAAAAGGTTTTGGGGTCCTTTCAAAACCTGTTTTTACCTTAATCAAAAACTAATTATATAATAATATCAACTTATACATGTTTTGAAAATTATTTTTTGTCTAATCTTAAAGTTTGAAAGCTTGAAGTTGATTGTATAGGAGTTTTAGTTGAAAGCTTGAAGTTGATTGTATTGACATTATGTATAAATAAAACGTACTTGTATTATCATTTAATAACTTGAAATTCTTATGAAAATACCATATTTTCTCTAATATTTAGACCATAATCTATTTTCCTTAATGTTTGGACTCTCAATTCAACTCAATCCTAATTACCCAGCTTGTAGCAATGTGAAAAAGGAGAGTGTAATAGTAGGTGATAGTAGGTGGTCAGTGTTTGTGATGGATAGAAACTTCCACTTTGTGAGCATCAAGCCACACATACCAAATTATTTAATGTTGGCTACCTGTGACAAAGACTTGGATAACAATCCTTCTCACTTGGTACCTATGTCCATTCTATGGAATAAAGATGCATGTATCTCCAAAGGCTATGCATCTATAGTTTGGAATTTTGAAAAGACCCCATAGTTTTCCCTGATTCTACACAAGCAAGAAATAATAAAATGCCCATTCATTGTCCATGCATTTGTAATGTGTTGTAGAACTCAAAAGCACAACTGTAGATATTACCTACTTCCACTCACATGATTTCCAAAGAATTTCACTATATTAATACTACAACTGTAGACCCTGAGTACTTCCACTCACTTTCCAAAAATCTTTACTTTATCCAAACTGAATTTGTTAAGAACAACTAAATGTTGGTGTCATCAACAAAAGTAGAGATAAAAGGTAATATTGTTCGATTAAAATGTAATACGGAAGCCACATCCAATGGCAGATGATGTTCAATTGTAATTGAATGAAAGAGATCTCAATAGAGACTAAAAAGTGGTCTCTCAGAGTTTCCCCTTGTCATGCTAACAAATAGTTAGGCAACCATAGAGTGAAAGGTGATCAATATATCACCAATATTTGGAGATCCTTTCATAGTGTTTATTCATATTTTAATGATTGTATCCTCAACTTAAGAAGCTTAACCACTTATGACACTCTTAAATGTACAGTTATAATGTGCTCAAACTTTGGCCTGTACAAATTTTAGGAATTAGTGGAATGACCTTAACATTCAAGGTAAGAAGATGCATTCTATGCTATTTTCCACAAGGACTGGACGTTGAAATGAATATTTTTATAGCAAATTTGGCATGTTGTACCATTCTATTTTTTGTGACTAATTGAACAAAGTTTCATAGTCACTCACTACATCAAAGGAGTGATTAATTTGATGCAATATGTTTTAAACAATATATTTATTGGTAAGATGATTGTTTAATCTAAATTAAGGGTTATATCTTTTAAATCATTGTTTGGGACATATATTATCCATTGTATAAATGCCAACTGTCTGTGCACGGATGCCAAGAGTTGGGGAAATAGATTAAACATGGCAATTGATAGGATTTGTAGTTTCTTATGTGTCTATGAACTAGAGCAACAATTGTAGGAGAGCGGTCTTGGTTTAATTCATTCTTGTGAAAATTCCTATTGCAATCACTGATTATTAATCTCCTATCTCATAAAGATTATTTAACTGCTAGAAATAAATTTACAGCTGAATATCAAAAAATAACACAACTACAACTTCACTAAAATACAGAAAGAAACAAGCAACACAAGGACAATATTTTTGGACAATCGTCCCTAGAAAAACCCCTAAGGGAAAACCAGTTCTACAGATGGAAAATATATTAATCTTTAGCAATATAAGAGTTACAAAAGAATTCCTTGCCTCTTACTAGCAGAACTCCGACAAACTCCTTATATCTCCCGCTGATATCCTCCACTGCTATACCAACGCTATCACTGCGCCTCTTACTAACACTACAAGACTATTTTCTATCACTGCAAATTCTTCTCAAAACTTCTTGTTCCACTCCAAATGACCCATGACCCCTTTATATACTACTCTCGTTGGAAAGCCAACGGCCGAGGTTAATTCAAACCAACGGTTGAGATTAAAACAACTCAACAACCAATTAACTAATTTTGGCTATAAGGTGTCACCTAAAAAGAGCCACTATTAAATAACAATTGTTTTTATCCTAACAATACTTGTTTGAAAAAAAAACCATTTTCTAATTCTAGGTCAGGACAAGCAACTGTCCAAAACTACCCATAACTAATGTTGTTATTATTGGGTAAGGACGAACAGATGTCCAAGCTACCCATAATTAACACTCCCTCTTAGAGAGGAAGTTGTTCTGCACGACACCCATCTTATCTCTGAAGAAGATGAATTTTTCCTCCCCCAATGCCTTTGTCAGAATGTCTGCTACCTGCTCCTCTGTAGGTATGTATTGTAGCTGAACAATTCCCCTCTGTACACAATCTCTGATGAAGTGATACCTGATATCTATATGTTTAGACCTATCATGAAACACCGGATTCTCAGACAACTTGATGCAACTCTGATTATTTCAATGTATCACAGTAGTCTCAACCTTCTGACCAAACAAGGCCACTAGCAACTTCTGAAGCCATATAGATTCACATGTTGTCATGCTAGTTGCTATGTATTCTGCTTCTGATGAACTCAAGGCCACAGATTTTTGCTTCCTGCTAAACCAAGAAACAACTCCTGATCCCAGGCTAAAACAACATCCTGAAGTACTCCTTTTGTCCGTTGTACTACCTTCCCAATCTGCGTCAGTATAACCTATCAACTTGATACCTTCACCTCAAACATATCTGATCCTGTACTCAACTATACCATGAAGATAATGTAGCACATGCTTAGTCATTGTCCAATGCACTCTCTTTGGCTCCACCATGAACTGACTAAGAGAGTTTACTGCAAAGGCTATATCTGGCTTGGTGTTGACCAAATACATGAGTGAACCAATCAGTTTCCTGTATAAGGTGGGATCAACATCCTTTTCCTTGGATGCATCTACCTTCCTCCAATTAGTGATCATGGGTGTAGACATAGCTTTGCAATCTTTCATCTTGAATCTCTTCAAGATTTCAATGCAATATTTCCCTTGACCAAGGAAAATCTCTCCATCAGTCTGCCACACCTCCATGCCTAGAAAGTAGTGCATAAGTCCCAAATCCTTCATCTCAAACTCTTCTGCAAGCTCCCTAGTGCACCTGTAAGAAACAAGTCATCCACATATAGAACAAGAATGAGAACCTCACCCCCAACCACCAAGTAGTAGAATTTCGCATCAGCCTCACTCTTCACAAATCCCATTTCCTGCAAGTATGTATCAATGCGCTCATACCACGCTCTAGGAGCCTGCTTGAGTCTGTATAAGGCTTTCTTTAATCTACACACGTGGGTCTCTTTGTTGTGTGCTATAAAGCCTCCTGGTTGTTCTATGTATACCTCCTCCTTCGATTCTCCATTAAGGAATGTTGTCTTGACATCCATTTGATGGATCTGCCATCCCATCTGCACTGCAAATGAGATTACATCTCGTATAGAAGTATACCTGGCCACAGGAGCAAATGTCTCCTCATAGTCTATTCCCTCCTTCTGAGAGAACCCCTTGGCCACAAACCTCACCTTATATTTCTCGATGCTACCATCTGCACCGTGCTTTATCTTGAAGATCCAGTGTGATCCAACTACTGCTCTATTAGTTGGTCTAGGCACTACCTCCCATACATCATTCTGCATTATTGAGTTGTATTCCTCAACCATAGCATCTCGTCATACCTGATGCTTTGCAGCTTCCTGATAAATAGAAGGTTCACTATCTACCAACTAGCTGACTAATGCCACATAGTCATTGAACTTGGCTGGTTGTCTCCTTTGTCTTGTACTCTTCCTAGGAGCTCCCACAGACTCTTGAGTATCCCTTTGTGTGTCTTGAACCTCATGGTTCCTGATACCAACTGTAGAGGATGAAATATCAACCTCTATATCCTCTAGATGCATATCCTGTTGCACCAGTTGCTCCATACTCTGTGAATCTTCACCACCTGAGTCTATGCTTGTACTAGTAACTGTACTTGAGCTTTGTTGTCCTTGACTTGGACTTGGAGCTTTCATTGGCTACTCACTCCGATTATCTGTTGGAAAATCTTTGGACCTTCTAAATGCCTTTTCCTCCATGAACTTGACATCACGTCTGACAATAATTCTTCTGGTCCCTGGAATAAACATCCTATATGCCTTTGAAGTTTCACTATACCCAACAAAGTACCCCTTCTCTGCAGTCTGATCTAACTTGGTACGTGTGTCTCCGGGAATAAGACAATATGCCAAACTCCCAAATATCCTGAAGTGACCAACATCTGGCTTCTTCCCTGTGAAAGCCTCCTCTGGTGTCATTTTCCCTAGTACCTTGTGTGGAACTCTATTCTAAATGTAGAATATTGTGCTACACGCCTCTGCCCATAAGTAGTGGGGCATGTCCTGGTCATGTAGCATAGCCCTTGCTGCCTCCGATATAGAACAGTTCTTCCTCTCAGCAACTCCATTTTGATGTGGATTGTAAGGAACAGTCCACTCTCTCTTGATTCCTTCTCTGGTACAGAAATCCTATAAGTCATTTCCTTTGTACTCTCCTCCATTGTCTGACCGAAGAACCTTTATCTTCTTTCCTGTCGAATTCTCCACAAGAGCTTTGAACTCTTTGAAGCGACTGAAAACCTCATCCTTGGTCTTCAAGAAGTATATCCAGGTCTTCCTGGAGAAATCATCAATAAAGGTAACATAATACTCATATCCTCTGAGAGACTTTTTTGACATTGGTCCACATACATCTGAATGTACTAGATCAAAAATGCCCATAGATCTGGTGTCACCCCTTGGAAAAGATGTTTTCGCAAACTTTCCCAACACACATCCCTTACATACATCATCATGCTCTGTGCTCACCTCTGGAACACATGTCACTATCTCACAAAGCAATCTAAGTGCTCCATGATGAATATGGCCCATCCTCCTATGCCATAGCTCTCCAAGATCTCTAGGGTTACTGTTGCTCATGAGTGCCTTAGGAGTATCAAACTACAATCTATAAAGGTGACCACTCCTAACTCCAATAGATACGAGTGATTTTCAATCTTTATGCTTAATCAAAACATGCATCCCTCTAAAGAGAACATTATACCCTTTATCCTGAAGGACAGATACAGAAACCAAATTCATACCTAAGCCTGGCACATGCAACACATCATG
>MU224206.1:3626569-3638068 GCA_018584345.1 Thuja plicata
GCAGGAGAAGGTGCATGACTGACTTCATTCAGTCATGGAGAGAAAGGTAAGGTAGAGAGTGAAGCATTTCGGTGGGTAGGAAACCTAGGAGAGAGGGAGTATAGAAATCCTTCCAGTTAGGGTCTGTAAGTAACCCTAAGAGGCTCGAGTGGGAGTCTAGAGGATCCTGAAGTGAATAGGGTCCAAGGTGAGATTCCTAAGAGGAGTAGGAATCTAGAAGAGAAAGGTGACCTCCCCATCAGTATATATATACACATGTGTGTATATACATGTGTATACACACACATGTATATATATACACACGTGTGTATATATGTGTACATGTGTGTGTATATATGTGTGTGTATATACATATATATATATATGTGTGTGTGTGTGTGTGTGTATACACACACATGAGTGTGTATATACACACATGAGTGTGTATATACACATATGTGTGTATATACATGTGTGTGTGTGTGTATATACACACACACGTGTGTGTGTGTGTGTGTGTGTGTGTGTGTGTGTGTGTGTGTGTGCAAAAACAAAGTTCCAATTCCAATTCCAATTTTGTGGAACCAAACGCAGAATCTACATCTTCTCAGTCATCCTCCAGGTGAACCAAACAAGACAGCCTAATTCTAGAATTCATTTTGAGAATAGCCCAATTGACAGAATGGATTCAATTCCAAAATAGGCAATTCCAGCATGCACAAATTCCACCAAACAAACGGGCCCTAAACCTTCCACTGTGCAGTGTAAATGAAGCTGCCTTAGGAGGAATACGTCGATGACTGTCTCAAGAGCGTGTGCGGGTGTCACAAGTGGGTCCATTCTCGTCAAGAAGAAGAAAACAACTAGCCTTCGCAGAGAGTGCCTCAACCCAGTTGAACAAGAAGAGAATGGATTTCTGAGGGATTTGTGGAGCCAGTTGGGTGTTCTTGTGTTGTAGAATGCAATTATCTGTAAAAAGCTTCAAGTTATTGAGGACCGGCTTAAGAAGACTACGGAAATTTCTGCGCTCGTTCTAAAAACCTTAATAATAGGAGAAAATTTGCATAAACAATAACATTATGTTTCCAGATAATATTTTCACCATTTGAAAACAAGATTCAGTTCAAAATGCCTTTCACTCTACCAGTACTTGAAAAGTTGGAGGAAACAATGAAAACGTGAGATAGACGTTTAAACAATTTTTGCGTCAGGAATTTACAGTGAAACTCGAAAAGCGGAATAGGTCTAACTGATTGTGTATGGTGTGATACAAGAAGGTTGTATGGGGTGTCAGATTTGTGGAAAGTTTCTGCCATGGAGAGGTCTGAAAATCTATACTCAATCAAGTATCTCTGGTCATATAGTACACCTGATTTAATGGACATCGGTTCAAGTGCCTTTCAGGTTTGTAGAAAAACCATGATTGCAAAACCAGTTAGTAGTTGTCTAACTCTGGTTTTCAAGTGTATAATCTCGTTTTAGTGTGTGAGACAACCATGAAGTGTGAGGCAATAAATGCACGTACGGTAATCCGCTCCCGAGAGAAAGCCTATCGACTTAATTATAATATTATAAAGATATGGATACTACTGTGTATCATTCTATCTTGTTGCAAAATTATTAAATTGAATTGGAAAAATTTGGATTACTACAGGAATTAGTAGCTCTATTATCAGTCTTTCGAAACCTAAACGGGGAAATTTTTATATAGAACAAAGAATGATATAATTTACCCTAGCTTATGCCTTCAATCCAGTAAGCTTGGAAAGCGTGAAAAGCGTTATATCCTCGTTCACCGGGCGGAAGATTATAGTGGAGTGAGACTAGTAATAGGCATGATCGTAAATTGTATGTACGTTCTGGCCTTTCAAGATGGCCTCATCCAAATGGGTGTCGAGATTGTTTGGAGACATTACGAACTCAATGAATGTGGTTGAATTGATGAATTTTGTTAGTAAGTCTTTTGACTGTACACATTCATCTCCAACAAAATTTTGTTTCTCTAAGTTATGCAATTCGAACTAAGCTACTTTTACAGCTCACTTCCCAACAAATGCAACGGATTAGAACTTTTTGTCTCAAAGTTTTGCAGAGTCGATGGTAAAGGTACTAATTCTATATTGTTCCACCCAACCCCTATAGCTAAAGGGCTCTCTTCAAACATGTCTTTTGAATCAAGTACATCACATTTCATTGCTAATACGTGTCGTGTCTACGCTTCTACATCTTGCAAATCCTGCAAGCATCGCATTCCATGAGATGACATCTATTCAAGGATTTATGTTAAACAATCCACATACCTTGCCTACACTTGCATATATTGCATACATGTTAGTTAGGGTAGGGAGGATGCCGACAATGTTTTTAGATTCTGGCGCTACACATGACAATTAAATTTTCTTGAAAGCTTCTAATTTTTTTCTAAATAAGGCATATGGTCAGTCAAGAAATCTGCATACCTCATTTATGCTTCTACACTCTACCATCATTGATAAGATTAAACCTCTCAAATCGTAAGAGATTGGGTGCAGAATGGATGGATCGTGTGGGAGTCACCTAGCCGCAGATGGAAATGCAAAAGAAGAAGGAAGAATGACATTTGGTTGTGGTTACTGATTCCTCTTCCAAGGTAAGGTTGGTGATATTTGTTCAATTAAATTTTGAAATCCAAACATTTTCGTTCAAATTGATGTGTTAAGTAATACAATTTGTTGGCTTCTTTGTTAGCAGGATTCATTTGATTTCCCTCTACCATTTCCCCTGTTTTACTGGCAAAATATTACAAGTTCGCATGTGATTGTATTATGATATTTCACAGAGAGGTTGAGGGAAGTGGAGCAGAATTTTGCGCGTGCCATTTTCCTCAGTTCATTTGTAGAAGATGACGAAGTCTGAAAGTTGTGCAATTGTCGTCACATATTTCACAGAAAATGTTTTGGCTCACTGGATTCATTGTCGTCACTACACATGTCCTTTGTCTAAAACCAGATTCCTTTCAAAACCACTCTAGAAAACTGGGTTAGCGTGAGACAAGTATTCCGTGAGACAATTAATCACGCATACGATGTCGAGCTCGCTCAGGAGGGAAAGCCTATCGGCTTAATTATGTGCAACTAGCTTTCTATAAAAATCATATATGTGCTAGTAGTGGTTCATTTGTTTTTTTGTTTTTTGTGATCAACTACACATTCACTAATGAACATGAAGGGGAAAGGACCCAGTACTTGCACACCCTAACTTCGCGCACCTGTAGATCGTACGATATATCATATTTTGACTTTTTTTTTGTTGTTGTCTATGTATGTGAGTTAACTGCTTAAAGCTAAGGTTTCAACTTTTGGGTATTCATGAATCTCTCTGTAAAGACCGTCGATCACAGAGTGGTCAAAAAGTGGTCATTTCAAAGTGTCGCTTGATACCCACTATGTTCTTGCACCAATAACCGTTCACTCAAAAATGCAAGTACTTGTGGCCAAATATCTCAGTAGTCATTACGAAATATCCCAATAGTGGTGCACAAAAGGGTCAATTACCAACCATAAAAGCTAAAAAATGATCGGCTATTAGTACATATGTGATCGGCTATTGGTACATGTGTTTTCATTTTTGGGACTCCTTTAATATTAGCAATTGGGAGGTCAAGGTGACGAAAAGATAACGGTTATTAGACCCCCTAACGATTATTGGGTCCTTTCTCTTATGGGTGGAATAACAAATAATTTGTTATTGGGTCACTATCACAATAAGTGAGCAGTTACCGGTGCCTTTCCCCTATTAGTCAGAACTCAAAAAAGTCTCCCAGCATTATTAATCACATGTAGAAAAGTTCTATTTATTTGAAGGGTATCATCATGGCCGCTAAAAAATGTAGAAGATAAAACCGAGTGGAGGATATCGGAGTTGAGATCCAATATTGATACATCTATGTAAAAAAAATTATAAACCACTAGAAAAAGTAATTAGATATTTGAAGCTTTCATTTCATAAAATTACGTTTTCGTATGCTGAATGATAGAAGCAGATATCTTTGAAATACCGCTAAATATTCTAATATATCATTTTCTAACATTTTCTTGAAAATATAAATAATTTTTCAAAATATTTTTAAGCATGACTTCGACCCAAATTTTCACTGACATATCACAACATTATTGACAATATACCATTGTAATATCACAATCAGTCAGTATTACCTCTAAATAAGTGTCAGACATTCTATTGTTTGAAAATAATTCGTTGCTACATATCAGCTGTTAATAATGACATACCAGTTGACATTGATGTCTTCACTGTCTTTTGACATAACCATCTTTGTGTGATTAGTTAACCTTCTTATGATCAATAAATAGTAATGTCATTATTGTGACCCGTAGCATTCTTGGTCAAATGACGTTCAGAAGGATCATTATTTGCAATCTTATAGTGTGCATCAATACTACCGTCAACACGATAGGAAATAATGCTAACCAAAATGATTAACATGCAAAATTGTTATGTCAGGACATTGCTGTCCTAAAATGCCAGGCACAATAGTTGACACTGACAGTAAACGTTAATAGATATTTGAAAAGGTTAGGGAAATTTTTGTTCACTTTGGTTACCATTTTGTGTATAGATTAATCTGTTGAATTTACATAGTTAAAGAAGAACAGTTAGGTTAACAGGTTGCATTACCTTAGACTGCATAAAGATTCTTTATCATTTTTACAGAGTTAATAACATTGTTAAGGAGATTTATATTACAATCATATGTAATCAGCGATCTCAAAATTGATGGAAAAAAACATATATAAAATTTATGGTATACGTTCTTGTTTACTTTCACTTCCTCGCGCTCTACGCAACTATAATGACTAAAATGTAAAAGACGTCAGTTCTTTTTTTTAGTTTTACTATGTTTTTTGGGTACACTATTTTCCTAATTTTTTCCCCATAATATCCCAAAAAACTAATATCTTCATCTTTTGGCATACCAAAAATTTTCCAAGAAAATAAATTGCTTTTATTTACTAAATAATTCTTCAAGAACAAGGCAGCTGCCTATCTTGCAAACCTAGCTATTGATAACCACTTTTTGACTTCCGTATAAATGAAACCAGGGATCCCAAGCTGTGGAAGCAATAATAAGGATTAAATCACGTTACTGATGATAATTTGCGTAAGTACTAATACTTACCGCAAACCCATGTCCCATGGTCCGTCCATACAGTGACAAATGACACCGGTGGCAATTCCAATCAGTGCATTCCTCATCTGAAGAACATTATATTTATGGTAATCATAAAGCCTAGAATAATGGATGATGGCATCATCCAAATTTGAAGACAACTTTTCATAAATTGATCTACCCGGTAATCATAAGATTTACGTAAACCTGATTTGATTTTCATAATTTATCCACGAACGAATGTTTAAGAACTAATTGTCTACCATATTATGTCAAAGAAATAGAGACAAACTCGAATACCAATAAACAAGATTCTATTTATTCTATTATTATTCTTGCATTTACAATGAAACACAGCTCACTGTTTATAATAAAATAGAGGTCAATATATCAGTTCTAACTTGATAACTAGAAGTGTAGGCTGTTGAAAGTTGCGATTTCCAACCATTTAGTTGACTTCTAAGAACAAGATATGCAAGTAACAACCTTAGATTAACCTAAACTAGCGATTAAGAACTTTAGATTAAACTAAGTAAAAATCGCTGCCAACGGATGTCAAAAAAGGCATCAAGCTATCCCAAGAATGGAGAGTATTCTATCAATTCACAAACTCGTAGAGATGTTAGTATATCAACACAGAAATGAATAGGTAACTCCGTCAGGGACCCAAAACAAAATAAAGATACTAACACAGAATTTTGCAACCAACATTAATACGGATGATCATTCGGATAATAAGAACACCCATCAGATAAATATGGATTAATGAATGGTGGATGATAATAGGCATCATCAAAATTTGAAGATAAAACTTTTTACAAACTGATCTATAGTTTAAACAACCCTGCCAAGGTAAATCAAAGTGAACATCAGGCTGCTCCAGGAATGTACAATCATCTGCTCACCAGCTAGCTCAAAGAGATGTGAGCAGAATGCCTTGGCCAGAGTTGAAATAGTGGCTTCCGCAGGAAACCAAGAAACCCAATCGACTAAATTGCTAACAAAGAATTATGCAGCTGACGTAGTATGGATAATCATTCAGGCAAACAGGAATAATAAGAACTCCAACAGAAAAATAAGTGCCCAAATAATTAACAAATTAGGACACCTCCAATGATCAGAAGCTAATGGAACAAAATCAAGCATTGTAACACTAGTTTAAAATTTATCATAAAGGTTAGATTTTGAACAGCAGAGGCACCTTTCAAAAATTGGCTCAAAAGATATAATCATTGGCCATTAAGACAGGTTAAAACAGAACAATCTGGAGAACTTTGCTCGCCATTAAAATACATACATAGGTTAAGACAGAACAATCTGGAGAACTTTACTCACCATTGACGTGCATGCACGGGTTAAGACAGAATAATCTGGAGAACTTTGCTTGCCATTAACATGCATGCATAGGTTAGAACAATCTGGAGAACTTTGCTCACCATTAACATACATGCATAGGTTAATACAGAACAATCTGGAGAACTTTACTCACCATTGACATGCATGCACAGTTTAAGACAGAATAATCTGCGAGAACTTTGCCTGTAATTAACATGCATACATAGGTTAGAACGATCTGAAGAACTTTGCTCGCCATTAACATGCATGCATAGGTTGAGACAGGGATATCTTGGCACATTTAAACAGCCATCTTGGATCCTAAATCACTGCTTTCATCAAAGCTCCAGGGTGTAGAAAATAACACAAACAATCTGAGATGCATATGCAATGAGGATTAATTGTTTGAGATAAGAAGAGCAAAATATATAACGAAAAAGCATGCACTTAACTCTGTAAAAAAAGAGAAAGTGAGCATGAAAGGTTCGTGATGTTGCATTGTCAAATGCATGAGACATCTAGGAAAAAGCACTCAATAGGACATCCACATTTGAATAGGATATGTGGCTTTTTCAGTCTGTGAACAAAAGGAGTAGGCACGTGTATTGAAGATAATCTACAAATTCTACACCACAAAATGGGGAAAGATAATCTAGAGGTAAAGGGCAACGGAGCTGAAAAAAGATTCTATAATTGTTGTGTATCACATCCCATAAATATTGCAGTGTCTTCCATTGACTTAATCAAAAAACATTTGTATTCATGAAGGTTCACAACTCTCAGATGGAGGCAAGTAAACCCTGTTCAAGCCAATTTCCACAAAATGAACATACCCACATATCGACTCCGCACTTATTTCTGCCAAAGAGAGAACATCAAGTGAGCCAGTGTCTCCTACATCAGATTACAAACTTATCAATGGAGCCAACAGCTTACATTCAGAATACAGCAATGGAACTTGCCACCAGGAATGAAGCACAACTCCCGATGGCTCCAATAACTCTTGATCATTTCTGTAATTTGAAATTTCTATATGGAAGCATATCAAATAAAAACTAGTAAATGCTCTCTAAAATAAGCCATAAGCAACTCTAATGGCTCTCTAGTTAGGGTTGGATATAAACTTCCAGATTGATAGTAAAACATCTAAGAAACCTGTGCAAAGAGTCCCTTCAAAGGAAAAAGATGCCAATTCCAGTGGGCAACGATCTGTGGACATGTAATAAGTATCTGAATAATCTCAAGTTAGATTTAGTCAGAAGTGTCTGCATAATATGGAGTTGGATCTAGTCACGAGTATCTGAATAACATCCATTTAAATTGAGTCTGAAGTTTATATCACAACTATGTTGTCTTAAAAGGTTACAATAAAACAGGTGGATAAACTAGGAACAGGTAATATATCCTAACATTCCATCAAATGATGCGATGGGCTTTTATTTAATATAATAGCAAGCTTTATTTATTTATTTTAAAAAGCCTAACATTACTCATCTGCCACAGGAGTGCAACAAAGTTTGGAATCAAGTTAAGGAACAACTATTATGTTATGGCCTTTAAACGAATATGCATGATTAATAGACAAGAAAATACTAGAAGATAATGACAGCTTGATTGGCTTTAATGAGCACAGAGCTTAATTTCATTTTCAAGAAACGTACAAGAGGCAAATCGGCCAATCCCCAGCTTTGCTTACCATGGCAAACAACACAATGCAGAACGTAACATGCTGAACTATGTTCCTGGAAAATCCGTTGACCATACCATCTACAGAAGCATGATACAATTATCTATTTCCACGCTAGCCAAGAGCCCAGATCAGACCATGTAGGAACAATCAATATCTTTTTATTTATCTCGCAAATTTTCCAAGTCTGAAAAAATGACTAATTTTCCCATGGGGCACAAATCAAGGAAAATTGCCCACATTCAATCTAGAAATTGGTTAGATGAATTAGACACAACATTCAGCTGGCTTTAGCATCATACGACCAAAATGCAAAAAATAATTGCCAACAAAACTTGGCCCTTACAAGTTGCCCTTATAATCCAGGCCAGGTATAGATGAACAAAAGTTTGCTTACTGCTGTTGTTCTCTTGCATTCCTGGCCTCAGAGGTACAACCACACTACAAGACTTAATGAACCAGGAAAAGAATTTGGGTGTCTCATATCAGGCACCAAAGAATTCTTAAAAGAGATTAATGTTGAAGGTTTGTTAAACTTCAGAATTTCTTTACCAAAACCTTCACATGATAAGACGAAGCAAACCCAAACCAACAGCAGTAACAGAAACAATGGTACCTGCAGAAGCAAACAACATTCTCAGTTACACAAAAAGACCCTACACTGCCATCCATTAAGCAATCTTGAAAACAACCACAAGCACTTGACATACCTATACAATACTTTATCACATCATATTTTGCAGCCTCCAGCTGTGTCTTGAGCAAATGAATCTCCTGTCAATCAAATAATTTCAGGGAAATAATTTAGTTTTTCATTTAATACAACAGAATTCATTGCATACCAATGTGAAAAGTAGCAGTGACGCACCCTATCAAGCTTATTTGTTAGATTTGATGTCTCCGCACTTTGATTTGCTAACTCATCACGAATGCGGCTGGCATAAACAAACAAAACACACTTTGGCATTAATCATCTCTTGTAATAAGCATTGTTAAGTTAAAACAATTAAACACAACAAATTGTCAAGCAAAATAACTAAACTCATTAGCAAAATTACATAACCGAAACCCCTCTATTTTTCTACGAAGCCATATGCTTGTAATTTCCATTCCCTTTTGTCTCAGATAAAAGCTTTCTTAAAAATACATTACCAGTTTAAAAATGCACACTTACCCTCTTTCCAAGTTCAAATCCAACCGCTGTCCTGCAGTGACTTTGTCGATCTCATACCTATTGAGTTAAAGACAATCAAATAAAGCTTGAGAAAAAAGAAAATTAACTCAAATGAAAAATACAATGCCACAGTAACACATAAAACCTCAATTCACTGCGCATTCTGTCAATGTCAGTTCGTAACTTTTCTGTCTCACGTTGCAATGAAGAGAAATGGTGCTCCTGAAAAATCAAAAGTCATCAAATACCAATCTTTAATAAGAATATATCTACCCATCAATACAGCAAAACAAAAATGTGTTTTTAATGGACTTGCTAAACATTAATCATCGCCCTAAGAAAGCAAAACATGAATACACAGACTTTGAAAACAGTTTCACGACAACACAATAAACAATAGATTGCAGTGCAACATTGAAGAAGAACATGGACATAGGATCCCACTACAGCCCCTGATTCATACAGGTTCTGGCTTCCAGCAAAAGATCACATTAAACAGTGATAATGCTTTGAAGTTTCGAACAGAATCTAGGTATCTGTGAGGGAGCAACGTACAGCATTGATCTGTCAGTAAATTAAGTTATTTACCAATGAAGGGAAATAAATGCCCAAATAAAAACAGAAATTTAAGATTGGTCCCTACGCATAATGTCAGTTTTATTGTTCTGAAAGAATGGAAAAGTGGCATTTTTAAAGAAACCATAATTAAATTATTAAACAACAACACATTGTTAATCAGTAAGTGCTAGTATTTTTGAAAGGGATCAAATTGGTGAAATCACAGGGGTTTAAGCTCATTGAGGCAGAAGGTGATGTGCTTAATATTTTGGGCTACTTAACTAAAAGTTTGAACGATGGAAGTAAAGTTTGAATGATGGAAGTTGTAGATATTGTGGAACAAGTGCTTATGGGTGGCAGAAGCTTTGACACATTTTTTGCCACTGTTATAGAACACAACTGTATAGCAGACTGCTTTTACTTAATGAGGCAGTTTCTCAATTGCTTTTTTGGACAAGTGTGAATCCTGAACCATGGCCAATTGATGAACCTTGCAGAAATTGTGGCCCTTTTTCCTCCGAAGTTATACTTCCCTTCTACATGATGTATTGTTGTGACTCACGAGGTTATGTCTTTGCCAGCACTAAAGGTGTTTTTGTAGGTTCTGCACAGAAAAATGATGCAGAACCATGTGGGGAGGGGCTCTTCCTACAGTGGAATTGTTTACAAAAGTATGTTTAAGTGTATGTGTCGTTCTGATTTTGCAACCCTGTCTTTTGTAAAAGATATCCTAGAAGCAGATGATTTGTGCAACACAAGTGTCAAGTGTACAAGGGACTGAATCTCAGAGGACTTTGCTCAGAAGCTTGGAGAGCGAGCTGTAGGCTCTTCAGTGTGGGAATGGATTCTGCAAGGATCATTCCCTTTTAAGCAGTGTACAGTGTGGATGACAGCTCTGAGGATGATAAGCAGCCCCAGGAAGTGGGCAGCTTGCAATACCAGGCAGATTTTTTGGGAGCTCTTCTGATTGGGCTACATTTCTTCCAATTATGGTTTGAGCCTTGAGAATTTTGCTCTCTTCAGCCAAGATCTGGCTTATATATTGACAACCTAAGGGTGGTCCTATGAAAAGGCTACCTCAAAATTCAAGTCTTTTCATCCTGCCTGGTCCCCACATGTGGCTAATCCAGGGCAAAATATCAACCTGGATTTTCAGAAAATATGAGAGATTGCTCACACAAACAAATGTGATGAGGCAATGGGCTCGATTGCTATGTATGTTTCTGACAGCTTGTTCTTCCACATTGAGGAGTGCACTACTCCCAAGGAGATATGGGATAAGTACAAAGACTTGCTTGGAAACAAGTACTGGAAACCACTATTACGGTAAGAATTATGGATTTATTAGAAACATTACCTCAGCTACGGGTAGCAATGGCACAGGGAACAAGCAGCCCAGAAGAAACCCTCAAAGAGGAGGAGAAAGAAGTAAAACCAGCAGATATGGCTGACACTATATTCACAATAGGGATAGGGAGAACACCCGCAGTAGTGGAAATGGAGATAATGGGGTGCAAACTCTCCAATACTATTGTGGATGGAGGATCCGGTGTGAATGTCTTACCGGAGGAGACTTGGAAGGCATTAGGGAAGCCTACC
>MU224207.1:0-36929 GCA_018584345.1 Thuja plicata
AGGATGCAAGCAGAGTGGGTTTAACCATGGAGGAAACTCTGTAGTTAAGTGCGCTCTAGCTGGAGTGGTACAGGGATGGGTGACCTCCCGGGAAGTCGATCCCCGTCCTTCACCTCTTTGAGCATCAACCAGAGCCAATGAGACTCAAAAAACTACACAGTTGAATCCAAGTAGAATTTAAAAAAAATCAATCGGTAAAATTTTTTTTTTTAAAAAAATAGAGAAATAGTCAAAATTTTGACCAAATTCGCTTTTAATTTCCACCAAAGCGTTGGTCGCAATTTCGACCAACATCCTTTTTTCCATGAAATATTGGTCGGAATTTCGACCAATGCTTTGGTGGAAAGCAAAGCATTCATGTGGAAATCTCTGGAACAGGTGGTGGAAATTTCGATCATTTATTGGTCGGAAGTTTCCACCAAATATTGGTCATAATTTTGACCATATATTGGTTGGAAGTTTCCACCAAATATTGGTCGGAATTTTGACCATATATTGGTGGGAATTTCGACCATATATTGGTCGGAAGTTTCCACCATATATTGGTCAAAATTTCAACCATATATTGGTCGGAAGTTTCCACCATATTGAGTAAGAGCTATAGTCAAAATTTCGACCTCTATGTTGGTCGAAATTGTGACCAATAACAAAAACGTCAAAATTTCGACAAAAAAAGACCGACGAAAGGTTTGGTCGTAGTTTGGTCGTGCATTCGACCAATTTCTGTCGAAATTGCGACCAATTTTCGTCGAAATTTGAGCTCAAATGTACTAGTGCACTAAAAAGAAAACCATTCCTCAGTCCAAAGATCTCACTAGCTTGAAGGAGTCTATCTTGAACATGCAGATGCAACTGGCTGAGTCTGAAGCGTTCCTTAAGACGTTGGAGTGACAGTGCTGCTGGAGGGTTTTTTTCTTTTGTCTACAAGAAGGTTTCCTATTTCACATGGTCTATTTTTGGGTTTAATTCTCTCATTGTAATATCCGGGGTAGTGCCCCTATTTTTTCACTGTCGTTTCTCTTGGCAGTATTTATTTTTTGTGGTGCTTTAATTATTTTTCCTTGTTTTCCTTTGTAAAGGGTTTGGGGCCCCTTCAAAACCCTGCAGTTACCTTAATCAAAAACTATAGAAATTAAACTATAATATATAAAAACATAACTTAAATAAAACAAGAATTAAATTTACATATATAATTATAATTAATTACCGCATGTACTGGCCACTACATGGCACTCCTTTTTTATGATTTTTATATATAACATCGTCCAAATATTTTCAATAGTAGACAATCAATCTACAATATATTCACCACCATTAAGAATTTAGATGCATAGTACTTCTCTCAATAAAAAATATATTTACTAATTTTTTTAAGTACGAACCATTTCAATACATGATACAAACACATAACATTTTGATGGCCAAAAGTCATTATTCCATTATAATAGGATGTTCTAGATCATGAATTCGTACAATTTTGAACCTTAATTTACCTTATATTTTTCTATTCTTTTGATTTTTAGTCTTTCATCTAAGTATTTCTTTGTACTTTGAACCGTAAAAGATAAATTCTCGAGAGTTAGATTGAAAAAAAGGCGATGACTACGGATATGATATGTTTTAGTTCATATACCTTTCCAAACCTTATTTTAAGTAAGTAGGATATAAGAATACACAAATTTGTTTAGAATAACTAGCATCAATTATAATATTTATAATTCTTTAGAATTGAAAATAATAGATAATAGGTAAAAGCATTTAAATATGTAGAGGGGATACTAAAACAAATATTAGAGGTAAGTATGATCTACCTCGCCTCTTATTTTATGATTTTACAAGTCATGGTGAGCATTGTGGATCCCTCCCCATCCGTGTGGTCATTCTTGTGAGAGTTGCCCTCCCTGCTTGCTCTGCAACAGACGCTTGTTTTCAGCGTCATGCTGCTCCTGTTCATCATGTTTTTGTTGCATCCACCTGTTCTATTGATGTGTTGACTGCTCCTCTTGTCCGTCTTGCCACATCAAAGACTCCTTCTATGATGGTGGCCAGGGTTTTAGCGGCGAATGACACCTCTTGTTTTCAGGTTTCTGGCCTCATTTCTAAGGTCTCAGAGGGACCGGCGGAGTCTTTTGCTAAGATCATTTCTCCGCCAACTGCAATTTAGAAAGGACCTAGGGTTTCTTCTCTGGTTCTAGTGTGTTGCTCTCTCTCTCTCTCTCTCTCTCTCTCTCTCTCTCTCTCTCTCTCTCTCTCTCTGTCTCTCTCTCTCTCTGTTAAGCTTTCTTCTGAGGCTGAAGGGAATTTGGTGAACAGTACTGATGTTTTTAATCTCACAGACTAATTTTTCATTTTTAGGGATTCTGGCCTACCGTCCCCCTACTACATGATTGGGTCACTCGTAAATGGGAATAATTTCTATCAGGTATTGTTTATATATGTCTAATGGAAAAAAGGTTTTTCATTGCAAAGTTTGATATTGTTGAGGATAGAACTAACATCTTCTGTGATAACTTTTTTTTCTATTAACTATCATATATATTAATTATGGAATTACTGAGAGTTTGTACATTAGTATAAAACTTACAAAAATTACATCATCCCTTACATATGGAGGGATTTATAATTCATGTATCAACAAGTGCATCAAAAGTACCATTAACATAAACTATAAACTTCAGATTTCTATTGACCTGCTCTATCAGGGGAACTAGGTTGTCCGTGGTAGTTGATGATCTACCCATTTGATTCTCAGATCATCATGTATGATGACATTATATGGATTAGATAAGTAGGCCATCCAAGGAAGTGGAGGGAAAACTACAATAGGAGGCACATATAATGAGTCCCTATGAGCATGTGTAGTTTGATCCTCTGTAGTCTGATCCTA
This sequence comes from Thuja plicata, assembly GCA_018584345.1. Classification (NCBI taxonomy): domain Eukaryota; kingdom Viridiplantae; phylum Streptophyta; class Pinopsida; order Cupressales; family Cupressaceae; genus Thuja; species Thuja plicata. Next base: position 2,888 of record MU224207.1, read on the forward strand.
TGATCCTTGGCTTGAGTCTGCCTCTTCATTTCTACTATCCATCTTCTCCTCTAGCACCTGTGGTCCTTGCCTGATTCAACCTCTTCTCCAGCACCTGTGGTGTTTCCCTTGGCATTCCCACCTCCTATGATGCTTCCTTGCACAATCTTCGCTCCTATACCTTCCTGTTTCGCAGCCCTCTTCTTCAGGTCCTTAATTTGTTGTAACATTTTTTCTATGGAGACCTCAAAGTCTTGGTCCCCTTCAGCTTTGGAGGATAATTTCCATGTGATTTTCTCCCTACCCAACACATTCCTGACTTGCCTGATAACCTTCAGAGATTTTTGTTCCTTAACCTATACGATCATGGTAACCTACGAGGCAATATTAATATATACGAGTCTTTGCAGAGACTTAGTGAGAATTCTACTCCTACTACTAAAAATATCATCATTCCTATACTTTCATATATGCCAAAGAATGTGAAATGAAAGAGTAGCCCAGAAAAGATTGCATCTTTTATCCAGTCCCATCATAGTCCCAGAAAGGATATCTATTATGTGAAAGTCGTGTTTAGTGCCAGCCCAGATATGTTCCATACAACAATGGCGAAGTGACAGTCAAAGCAAATATGTAGGATAGTTTTGGGTTCAAATAAGTAGGAGCAATAATTACGTTCACCAGAGGGTTTCTTAATAGGCAGCCTATACATAAGACAACGCCACATGAAACCTAGCACTTTAGGTTCAGCATGGGTGTGCCATAATTTTCCAAGGTATTTACTCCATGTGTTGGGGTCTAAATTGAGATTCCATTTAACATTTAGGTATTCATAGATGGTATTTGTGTCTGTAAGTAACTTATATACTGCCTTGGTTTTTGTACTCCATATTAGAGTGTCATTACTCCATTTGATAAGGTACATTCTGTTAGAGTCAACCGAAGTGTCTCTGGGGAGATTGAGCATAGAGCATGCATCTCTAAGAGTGGTGTATGTCCTCCACTAGGTTAGGGGTATATCAAATTTGGATACAAGTTCATCCCAAGATATCAGACTCTCATCTTCAATGATATCTGAGAAGTAGCTGATGCGTAGTGAATTCCATTTCCTAGCAGAGCATCACTGCAATTGGGCTAGGGGCTTATTCCCCTTGCATAGGTTCCACCAGATAGACCTCTCTCCACACACATTCTGATCCTGATCTAGCAAGTTATTCCTTGTCACACTGGATCTGATCTCCTCCCAACCTTTTCAGATAGATTGAAACACCGCAAATCCTGCCACCACCACCTTGAACTTCCCAGACATGAGATCAATGATAGGCAGGTTTTTCTAGTGCTTAGCATGGGCCAGGGTGTCCTTGTTGATGTTGTGTCTAATCAGATTCTTCCAAGGTTCATTTCCTTGAGCAACTTAAGCTATCAATTTGATAGCAATCAAAATACCCTGCCATTTAAGATCCTTCAATCCTAGACCCCCTTGCACAGTAGCCCTAGTGCACCAATCCCATCTGATAGCATGAGCTTTCTTATTGCCTTTACCACCCGACCATAAATAGTCTCTGATATCTTTATGGATGAAATTATTCTAAGCTTTATTTAAGATCCATTTTGAAGAGTAGTAAATAGGATAAGCAACCAGTATCTTCTGGCACACTTGGATCCTCCCTACCAATGATAAGAACTTGTTGTTCCATTTATTCATCTTTCCCTCTATCTTATTCTTCACCCAACCCCACATGCTCTTGAGGTTTAGTTTAATAGAGAATGGAATGCCTAGGTATCAAACTTGGTGAAGAGGTCCTCTCCAAGAAAAACCAAATTGATGACACCATGCCTGAGATGAGACATCCCATCCTAACAGGGTTGATTTAGGGATGGACACCTTACTCCCTGAGGCTGAGAAAAATAGGTCTAGTTTATCGATGAGGTATTTAAATTTGTTTTCACACATCTCAATCATAAGGGAAGTATCATATGAAAATTGTACATTTATGAGTTCCTCATCATTTGGTAGTCTGACTCTCATAACCTTTGGGGAGATGGAGTTGTCTCTAAGAATGTTGAATAAGGAGTTTGTTGCTATAACAAATAAGGTCGGGGCCAGTGGGAAGCCTTGTCTTATAGATCTGGTTAAGGGGAAGGGTTTAGATCTCATCCCATTCACTTCTACTACAGAAGTAGCACCCTTCATAAGAATGAGCACCATCTGAATGAATTCCATAGGAAATCCCAGAGCTTCTAACATTGTGGCAATAAACTAACTTTCAATCATGTCATATTACTTCTCATAGTCAATTAAGAGCATACTGACCTATTGTCGAGAGATTTTTTCCCATTCCATAGTCTCCCAACGGGTAATAAGGTTCTCCAATATGTACCTCATGTTGGTTGTATTTCCAGTCGTAGTCTTCCATATAAAATTTTGAAGTTTCATGTCACTCTTATAATCAGAAATTTGAAAGTCATGGTCGAAATTGCTTATATACCTCTGCAAATAAATGTTTTAGCTCAAAAACTAGTTGAAAATGCTAAAAACCTAAGCCCTAGGATTATTTCTATTTGAAAATTGTAAAAGGCCCTAATTTCTTGGTTGAGTGTCTATTTTGAAGTTACTTTTTCACACTTCAGTCCTGAGAATAGGTCATGTGTTTTTATGTTGGTCTCTTAGTCTCTTGATGTTATGAGAATATTCCATATGGTTATGAGACTCAAAAAATTGCCTTTGTCGTGCTATCTATTAATGAAAAGGAATATGCTTCAATGATTATGAGACTTGGCGCAGATCATCCATCTAATGAATGATTTAACGGTGCTCAGGATATCTCCTAATAAACTCTGTGATTAGTAAATCATTCAGCGACATTGAGTTTTCCTTGGTTGCTAGCTCTCTAAAACAAGCCAGGGTTAAAGATGGTTCAAAAGCAATGCAGCCGCTAGGTCTCAGAATAAAAGATGAGTTAAGAAAAAGGTCACGAGACTTGGATACAAGCGTTAGATCAAGGTAAGATCCAATGGATAGCACAAAGTCTCTTTTAGCATTTTAAAAGCCAACAGTTATTCAGCGATAACGAGACAAGGAATAACATTGAGACACGTAGCTAAATATGATAAAGACAAAGGGTATGGTTGCGTGGTCTCTGATTAATTTTTAATACAATAAAATTATTTGGCAATTATGAGACAAAGAGTGTTGTCGCCAGGTCTCAAGATGATTTAGGGTTTACATGAAATATTAAGAGACTTAGCAGGAGCTGTCAGATGATGTTAGATTGAAGATCAATGGTTGTCGGCTAATCTCTGAATAAGATGGCCAAGTATGTTTTCTTCCAGCGACTAAGAGACAGAAGGAAATAAAGGTTACATTATGCTTTAGCTGCTAGGTCTCAAGACATATTAGGGTTTGGTATAAATATTATGAGACTTAATTTTGGCCGTCAAATGCTGAGCTAAGAAAGATCAATGGTAGTTGGGGAGTCTCTTGATTGATTTGATAAAGTGAAATTTGTTAAGCGACAATGAGATAGGTTCTAAGTCTCATAGTCTCCAAAAGGAATTAAACTGTAAAAGAAAAGATATTAAAAGCTTGGTTGTTGAGTCTCCAGTTAAAATGTTCAAGTGATAATTCATTTAGTGATTAAGCAACACAAAGATTATGTCGTGAAGTCTCAGAACAATTTAGGGTTATACTAAAGGATTACGAGACTTGGCTAAGGGTGTCAGATCAAAAGGAAATCAACGGTGATCGTGTAGTCTCAGAATAAACTCGGACTAAAGGAAATCTCCCAATAACTTAGCTTTTCCACAGTCACGTGTTTGCAAGAACGTAGTCAGGATTTGAACTGAAGTTAACAATGTTTTTTGTCGCCAAGTCTCGAAAAGTGATCACAGTTAAGGATTTTTCTTAGCGACATGGAGATAAGTTGTAGTCATGAGGTCGCTAATAAGGAAAAGTGAAAGTTAAGGCATGGAAAAAATTAATGTAGCTGCTGACGTGCCAAAGTTGAAAATTCATCAGCCAATGAGGATTCAGAGAAGTTATGATAGCTTGGAAAGGTAGCTGATGTGTCTAAGGATCAACCAATCAGATCAGAATTAACCTTTCGTCAAATTTAATAAGGATTTTCCATCAATTTTGCACTCATTTGAATTTGATTTCCTGTCATAATCAGAGGCTACAGCTAGGAGAAAGCATTGATGTCATAGTAGGTTGAATTGAAGGTAGAAGTGATAGGATTACCCAATTATGAGTTGCGTACCTTGATCATTTTACCATAAATAGATGTTGTTGTGCCTCATTTTCATTTACATTTCTTTCAGAATCTAGAACAAATAAATTATCAAGTTTTCAGTGTCTAAAAAAAAGGAGAGTTTCCAGCTTTTGAAAATTCAAGCAATCAAGATTTCCAATTCAGAATTCATGGAAATTTGGTTGGTTTTCAGAACCTTTGATTATTTTTAGTGCATTACGGTTCAGAAGTAAGGGTTTCCAGTGAGAAGATTTGTTTCAATATCGGTTAAAAGGGTGTGATAAAAGCAAGCAGCTAGGATGAGTAGAGCAATGAGTGTAGCTTCCACTAGTGGAAAAAGTGAAGAAATGGACGATGGGGCTAAGGGGAAAAGGAATTTCTCAGATGAATTTTGACATTACTGCCAGGATCAACAAAGAATAAGAAGTCAAAGGATGATATCTTGAGTGATCACCTAGCCTATATCTGAGATGCCAAAACTCCAGGTTCATTAGCTTACTCTCTCTTTAATTATTTTAAAAAAAATTCTGATAAAGTTGTACCTGTGTCGAACCCTTGGACATGTGGGTTAGCTAATTTAGTTGTGCCTGATGTATTTTTAGATACTGATCTTGTTGTAGCCTTAGAAAATAATTATGATGTTCTTTCTAAGACAATTAAGAGGAGTGATGGAACTACACTAGTAGCCTTAAACATAAATTCATTTATGAAAGCCTTCAACCTCTACTGCCCTATGTCAACAGAGATTGACCTTAAGAAATAGGAAACTAGGTATGAAAAATAGGCTGGGGTGGTTAAAAGTTTAGTACAAAGGAATATTCCTAGACAGATTAAGAATTATATTGCCCCCATGCCAGGACTTGCACCTTATTCTTATAAGGATTTGAATCATTATATCAAGTACATTGTTTTTGCACTCTGTAGAGTATTAGGGAGGGACGGGGGTACAAAGAGGATCACTGCAGATATCCTGATGATTATCTTAGACTCGCAGTATGTCCATGCTAGTACCACCTATGGTTATATTCAGTATGTAATTGATAGAATGCATGAGGGATTTGTGGCCATCCAGAATAAAAAAAAAGGATCCTAAGTTTTGGCATTACTCTATCCTAATGTATTTGATAATGTATTACAATTAACCTGTGATGGATTTAAATAATTTGAGGCCACAAAGAGTTCACCAGGGTCATCCCAACCTTATTCAATTTTGGTTAAGGATTTGGAATTATACTGCTAAGGATTGTGAGTTCTGTGCATTTGAGAATTGGATAGTTTATCCATTACTGTAGTGTCTAGGAGTAAACAAAACCAGATTACCAGCCAAGGTGCTGCAATTTTTGAGGTGTTTTGAGTATGTAGACAAGTGGCCTGGAGATCACAACTGGGGTGATTTCTACTTGGAGGATAATTTTACTATGATTAGAGTATATGGATGTTCACATCCACCACACATACTTCCTTTCCATGTTCTTGCCAGAATTGCAGCAATGGAGTTTATTTTGCAGCTCGTGTCAACAGATAAGGAGCATCTGGCTCCTCACAGGAAAGGGACATTCACTCCCAGACAATTCAAAGTATATCAATTCACTATTGGCAAAAGATCCATAGATTTAGTGAGCAATTGGCTAAGCCATTACAGGATGAGTGTGGCATTGTATAGGTACATTGATACAGAGGGATTTGTTGCAAGTGCCAAAAAGTTTCTAACCCCAACCATTCCTTATACTTATGAGCAGGAACAATGCATGGAAGAAGATGTCATAAGGAACATTATTGAGGATGAAGAAGTAATTCTAAGATAAAATAAAATTAAAGAATTAATGGACTTGGAAAGGTAGGTAAAGAGGAAAGGATTATCTTTTGGGGGGTTCTTCCCTGATCTACCTTATTTAAAAAGGCCAGAGGCCATGATCAATTCTCATACCTTCCTGTGTAATCAATTAGAGGATGCACTAGTAGTTCCAGAGAAGGGCCAAGAAGATCACTCTGAACCGGAATATGATGATGATAGTGATGAAGGATACCCCTCACCCATTACCCGTCCAGTCAATCAAGCATTTTCAAAAGAACAAGTTACTGAGGGAGAAAAAAATATTGACCTAACAGAGGTCCCAAAAATTCAGGTTACCAATGAGCGTCCTTTCAAAAAGCAAAGAGTTTAACTTGGAGAGTATTCCCAAGAAAAAACCTATCTGAGAAGAGAGACAAAAAAAGATAAAGTCAGTGCTCTTATTCCTGGAAACAAGCCATATGATCATCAGTTGAGGAAGGAGATCAGGAAAGGAAAAAATTTACAATTGGATGAAGAGGAAAATGTTTAGTTACCTCTTAGTACATGCATTGATGAAAGGTTGATTCATTAGCAACAATTCCTTGATGATGAAAATTTCATCAAAACCAAAGAATTCAAAGACTTCCTCAGGTGGAACAAGCAACAACAAGTTGTAAAACAACTATAGTTGGATGGAGGAGAGCTAGTAAAAGATGAAGCCTTACAGGATATACAGGATTATGATCCTCAAATAGAGAAAATTACTCAAGAGGAAGCAAGGAAACTGGTCAAAGCCAGTGGGATTTTACTTGTTGAAGGCTGGGATTTAGCCTCAACATTTATAATCAATCAAATAAGGAAGCAACCTAACTTAAAACTATCATCAGAAGTGCAGGTTGGAGAAGTAATCAGAGGATTTGGTTATAACCCAAATTCCCAGGCTGTTGCAATGTGGAGCCTAGCTCCTAATGATAAAAAACCAGCCTTTTTAAATATTCAGGAAAGCATGGTGTGTAGTCAAATGGAATGGTCTGTTAATAATACAAATGACATGGAGATTTCACAGGTGTTGTCACATTTTTCCCAATTGATTGTAGCTAAAACTGAACAACTATCACAAAGGTATGACACCCTGGTAGAAGAGACCAGTTCTATTGTAAAGCATAGGGAGCTATGTTACATTAAAATTCATGCTTTGGAGAAACCAATTACAAATTTGACTCAGAATTTGATGGAGCAACCTGAGGTTATCCCTGCATCACCAAAAGAGGTTACACATGCAAAGGTCAAAATAGAGATAACAGGGGAGAGTGTTGAAATAGAGGAACAGATCATGGAGCACAATGAGATTGTCCTAGGATCATTAATGAGTATCTTTCAGCATAGGATTAATATATTAAAGGATAAAACTCATCTCATTTTAAATGCATATAATAAGCTTAATATTTTGTATGCTGAGGTAACAAATTTAATTTCTATCTTAAACCCCTACTTTGGAGCATGGTCTAGCAAGACTCAATTGTTTGAGAGGTTGGCATCTTTGTGACCACATAGGAAGGATTTTCCAGAGATAGTCACAGAGGTAGGTAAAGAAATTGAGAAGGAAAATGTGACTTTGCTTTTCTTCAAAGGTAAATTAAATCAAATTGAGGCCATAATAAATCTCTTTGGATCAGATTTCAACAGATTCATTCCTTTGATCAAGGGAGAAGATAATCAGATAAAGGCCTTGGAGACTTGGAAAGCAGAGTTTGACATCAAACTACCTAAGAAAGAGGCATTTATTACTGATGGTGCAGAGCTAGACATGGAATGTTATAATAAGATTTTGGATGAAGCCTTTAAGGCTAAGACTGACATCAAAAAATTTATAACAGATGTCAGGAGCATAAAAGATGCTCAGTGGAATAGGAAAAAATCACAACTTGAGAGCATTAAGAACTTTAATTGGCCTGTTGAAGATGATGTAGCAGCATGGGATGCACTGACAAAGCCTAAAAAGAAGAAAGTTGTTGCAGAGGACATTGATATCATTGATGAAGAGTAGAGAAACACTTGGCGCCTGCTCTTTGAGTACAGGAAGGTTAGTCATCTTAAAGATAAGTGGAGGTTAGCCTATAATGGCGGTCACTTAATCTCATTACAACTATCAGATACTATCCTAAACACATACAGACAAAGGCGCCAAAGATCACAAGAAGAAAAAGAAGAAAATCAGACTTCATTCTTCATTTTTGTCCTTCCACCGCTTGGTTCATTCTTGTCTTTTCTCTTTTTTGCATTTTAGGGTTAGGTCTTATAACAATCCGAAGCTTGTAGCATCCTCACTTCTTAAGGATTCCAAGATGGTTTAAGCCTATAAATAGATCATATTGTAAATTTTAAAAGATGATGAAATATAGTTGCAAGCCAGACTTCTAAATTTTGGTCTAAGTTTTTTGAGCTTTTAGTCTCTATATGTACTGAAGCAGGAATATATAAATAAAATATAGTGCAGCTCTTATTCTATATTGTTTTTGTCTCTTTACTTATTATGTATTCTCTTTAATGTTTAAATTGTAAGGCACTTTAAACATATCGGTTACAAGGTAGTTGTCTAACTACTTGCAATTTTATTTCAAGGAAAGGACAAAGTTTTGTGAGCAGTTTCAAGGAGTATAATAGTATTTGAGGATTTGATACAGCAGTGTGGGAGTAACAATGTAGTTTGTAAGGCACTTTACCTTAGTCACATATAGGTTGTAAGGCATCCTATAGTATTTTTATTTATCTTTTTCTGTGGAATTGCATCTATTGACTCTATAGCTCAAGGATAAGGCACTGGTTTATAGTTGGCTAAGTAATTGATCATTATCGAACCAATATTTTAATTTATCAAATCATTCACATTTAAAAATACATTCCATTCAAGTAATTGTGTTTAAGGAATACAGTTTACTAATTCCTTTAAGAAAGAATCAAAATAGGTTATCCTTCTTGAGGTTCATAAGAACTTAAAAAGGAGAATCAAAATAGGTTATCCTTCCTGAGGTTCATAAGAACTGAAAATAGAAGAAGGATGAGAATCCTTGTTACCTTACTAATTTTTGTAATCCAAATTCTAGTGTGGATCATTAAGCTCTGTATCAGGATATTTATAGTCATTTGTATAGTCATTTACTTGTTGATCCATTAAAAAGAATTCTAGCGATTTAGTAAGAAGATAATCCACTTAAAAGATACTATCATTTAGTAATCATCCATAGGTAATACTTTCCTGAGTCCATGGATCTCAAAAAAGAAGGAGGAGGTAATAGTTTCCCCAGATGTTATCTAATACCCTCATCAATTAGCCTTTCTCTTGCATGAAATAGGAGTTTGCATTCAAGTATACAAGTATACTGTCATATTAAGGTTGTGTTGCAAGAAAAAGTGCTAACAAAATGGCGACTCCACTGGCGATAGAGATTATAAGATCTTGACTGAAGTATTTAGAATCTCTAAGTTACAAAAGATAAATCAAATTTGTAGTTAAAGTTTCCCAAGTCATTCTAATAGTATTCAATATTCCCCAAGTTTGGGTGGCGACTCTAAAACTGAAATCTCTGTGATCAGTGGAAAAGTTAAGTAAAAGATTTTCAAAAATGAGTTAGGTCTAGAATGAGAAACAATCCAGAAGTTGAGTTGGATAGTGGGATTCCCACTACTTGAAAAACTAGGATGTCTTGGAGACAGAAGAAAAATCAGGCAAGTATCAATGATTCTCCTCCGAGAAGTGAAGAGAATAGCACTAGAAGGAAAAATAATAATCAGTCTAGTCAAGAAGAGAGTGCCTCTGAGTATTTAGAAGCCCCAAGTCTTGGACTAGACACTTATGCAGTCACTAGCACTTCTAGTGAGAGAGAAGGAACATATACAATTAGTTCAGATTCTGAAGAGATTCCTTCTAATGAGCTTGCAAAGGAAGAAAGAATCCTCATGAAGCAACTAGCCCTTATTCAACAGATGAAAAGGGAAAAAGAACATAAGAAGACAAAACATGAGCAGAAAGACATGTTGACAAATATAGGAAAAGAACCCTAAGACATCAAGCTGCAAATAATATTGAGAGGTCCCGAAGAAACCAAGAGATTCCCAACACCCACTAAATTTTAGGTTCTCAAGACTTCAAAGATAAAGGAAAGAGTAAAGTTGCAGAAACAGAAGTTGAGAAGCCTAAAGCTCAAATGAACCTGATAGAGCAAATGTCTAAATTAGACATTGACCTTGAAAACATTAGAAAAGAAAAGAAAACTATGGCTAAGATGTTGGAAAAGGCTGAAGTAGAGGCTACTACCATTGAAATGAAAATAAAAATTGACTTCTTACAGTCAACTGCAATTTATTTTGCTAATACAGAGCACTCGACAACATCAAAATATAAGGCTTCTTATTTCAAGGACCATATAAAATTCTTGTCTCCCAAGGAGAATTACAAAGGCCTCTTCCTGCAGAAAGGTATAAGAAATTTTATTTCTTTGGAATTCCAATTATTTGATGCTATAGATGATTTAAATATCAATCATGAAGATGTTCTTATGAAGCTATTTGTGTAATCTCTAGTAGAAGATGCTAGGGAATGGTTTAGGAGCTTATCTCATGGTTCTGTAGGAACAATGGATGAACTGATTGATCTTTTCAAGGATCAATATGGTGACAAGACTAATGAAGGGTTTTTGCTTAATTAATTTAACAACATAGGGAAGAACTCAAATGAAGAAGTAACAGAGATCAATACAATATTTCAGCTTTCTATGCATAAGCTATTCCAAAAGATGAAGTTGGACCAAAAGGTATGTCTGGCTACCTATCTTGATGCCTTTGATTTAAAAATGGGCTATGCATTGAGGGATAAAAATCCTAGGACTTTAACATAAGCCTATAAAATAGCTATGAACATAGAAATGAACATGAGGATATCAGGGAAATTGGGTGAAAGAGAGGATCCACGCTTTAATAGAAGCAATCAAAAGGAACCTGAGTACAAAGAGTATAGGGCTCCACAAAATAATAAGCCATCCTACAATAACAACTACAATCCACAAAATAGGATGCAAACTACCCTTATGGTACCCAATTTAAGGATGGTAAGCCTATTGCTCCACCTAAAAAAGAGAAAACTGAGAATAGGACCCCTGATCCTTTACATAAAAATACTATTCATATGTGCAATGATGACTTTTGGTCTGAGGTCTGTGAGGCACCACACAATCCTGACTTTTGTGTTGTTTCTTTAGATTTAAAATCAAATGAGGAGAAAGATAAGGATGAAGATGATATATGTGATTATAGTATGAATAATGCATATTATTGTCATGATATGGATTATGATGAATAAATTGAGAATCATGACATATATGACTCGCAAGGAAGAGTTGAAGTTCATCAGCAACAAGTCTTGTCAGATAGTGAGGAAGATGAAAGGGCTGATCACATAAGGTGTTATGCCCAAAATAGTCAGGAATCTCCAGTAGTGAGAAAAGCCTCTAATGAGGAAAAAGCCAAAATCAATGTTGACTTAGTGACCAAAGCTAGAAACAACTGTCACCTAAGAAACAGAGTGGTGGGTAATGCTGGTAGTCAACCATCAGGCATTTTTATAAAAGAAAACAAAATAGATGCCAATGTACTTAAAAAGGATGGACCTAGGGAAAATACAAATAGACCTAAGGTCAAGATAGTAAACAAAGCTAGTGAACAAAAATATGTACATGTTGGAAAGGCTAAAGAGCCAGAAGCAAGTTCTTCTTCCCCAAAAGTGGAAAATAAGAAATCTAGGAGGGAAGAACCTACTGTGAATATTCAAACAGAAGAGAATAATATTATTGTGGAAAAATCTAAAACCACTGATAAAAGTATACTCCAGTAGACAAGGCACAATGCTTATCTCAGATGAATGTGAAAGTCCCATTCCTTGAGATGATGAGAATAAAATAACACAAAGATAAAGTTCTGTTAGTATTGGATAATGTGTCACTATAAAACCTTAGAAAATAGAGCATATTGAAAGGAAACTCAACAACAAGGGAAAAGAGCCTGAGGGGATGATTTTTGAGATCCCTCAAATCTACTTGAACACAAACACTTCTACAGGGGTTGTTGACCCCTTTTTCTTGACATTAGTTATAAATGGAAAGATGCTGAAAAAATGTATGATAGATTCAGGGTAAAAGCACAATAATCTGTCACCCTTTTACAAAGGAAAAGGTTAACAACACCAAAACTATAAAACTCCAAGGGCATAAAAGTCACATTTCTGTTGAGAATTTGTGGATGATGTAAACTTAAGAAATGTGTGAAATAGGATGAATTATGTGCCTATAATTTTTTTAAAAAACATTGAAGAAAAAATAATATGTTTTTTGAATTTTTTAGGTCTATTTTTCATTTCCTAAAAAATACTGTAAATCAAGGAGTTTACTTCCTGCCAAATCATTATAAGTAAAATATTATTTTTTCCTCCAATTTCAGAATATGTTTTAGATGACATGTATAGCTAGTGCAGAAAAAAAGAAAGAAGTGTTTTCCATCAATAGTTTTCCCGTTATAAGTTTTCAAAATCGAACTTACCTGAAATCAACAGTTTTTGTCTCCCGCCACTTTTCCCCTATCAAAACTATACCAAAAACCAAATAAATTACATATTATTGAAGAGGACTCTCTTTTCTAGTGTTTTCTATGATTCATCATTTTTTTTATATTTTCCGAATCAACGACTGCTTGACTATTAAAATACCTACTTTTAATATTTTTTAATTAAAATAGACTATGTCTAATTAAAATACTATAAAATCTATATGAGGTTATTCTTGACTCTGATCTCTACAAATGGGTATTTTTGTATATTTAAAAAAATATCATTAAAAAGACTAGGAGTTATTGAAACGTCACTTTTTTTTTTAAATAATTTTATTTCTATGATAATTGGACTCAAAGTGGTATAAAACATACATTTAATAAACATTTGCAATTGGAAAAGTTAAAGAACTTATTTAACTTAGCTAGAATGAATCTAGCTAGACTATATGTTTGACCAAAATTAATTTTTAGTTAGAAATACTAAAATTCAGTTTTGTTGATAAGTTAGCCTAAAAGGTGACAGATTCTTGTGCTTTTACCCTTCAGGAGCATCAGATATAGTCATGCCTGCAGAGATTATGAGGTCCATGGGTTTACAAGTAAACACTCCTCATAGGAGGTGTCAAGCAATGGACTCAAGAGAAATACCTATTGTGAGAACTATTGAAGCCCTGCCCTACAAATTAGCCATGTGTCTAGATACATGTTAACTATGAGTGTACTAGTGGTTGACATACCACCACACTATGGCATGTTGTTATCTAGAAAATGGAGTGCCTCAATGGGTAGCAGTATTCAATGTGACATATCCTATGCCACTTTCAATATAGCTGGAAATAATGTAAAGATATCTAGATAGGGAAGAACACCTCACATGATAGAATTGCTTGAGGATACAGATATTAATTATTGTGTTGATATTGACATGGAAAATTTTAGAATCTAAAGGAGTACTCACTAGTGTGAAAATATTGATCCTTTGGTGAAGGAGTTATCTTTACAAAGTGATGGTTTGTGGCAAATGTACTTTGATGGAGCATGTTCAAAAGAAGGATCAGGAGCTGGAGTTCTATTTATATCTCCATTAGGTACCACATTCAAATATTCTTTTCTGCTATCTTTTCAATGTACAAATAATACATAAGAATATGAAGCTTTGTTTCTAGGGCTAGAAATTGCTACTAAACATGGTATAAAATGTTTAAAAGTCTACGATGACTCAGAATTAGTAGTAACCCAGGTAAGGTCCAAATATGTTGTGAAGAATGACAGATTAAAAATGTATAAGCATGCTATTTGGGATCAAATAGAATTCTTTGATGCCTTTAATATAAACTAGATAGAAAGGTCTAGAAACATAATGGAAGATTTCTTGGCCAATGTTGCCTTGAAAACTAATGATATGACTTTGAATGGGGTATCAATTGTGGAATTCAAAAGAAGACTAGTTTTCCCAGACAACATTTACAACTGGCAAGTGTTTGAGGATGACCAAGATATACTTAGATTTCTTCAATGCCTTGACCATTATGAGGACCAACGTATAGATTGCAATAATCTGCTTGAAGTCATTGATGGTAAGGATTGTATACTGGGGGATGAGGTTTTCCAACTTAGTTCTAACCAGATTCCTAAGGGACTGGTAGAACTAGAGGCATTGTTTACTAATCAAAGTGAACAAACATCAGGAATAAGCAATGTCAAGATTGAGGATTTAGAGGAAATAAATTTGGGTTCACAGACTAGTGTTCAAATAGTTTACATTGGAAAAGGATTAGACTCTCGTGTTAGAACCAACCTGATAAAACTACTAAGAAAACATAAACATGTCTTTACTTGGTCATATGAAGATCTTAAGGCTTATAGAGAGGATCTTTTCCAGCATGAAATCCCACTCAAAACTGATATGAAACCATTCATACAGAAGCAGAGACATATTAATCCTCTATTGGCTCCTAAGATGCAACAAGATCTAATGAAGTTAAAGGATGTTGGAATCATTCATCCTATTAGACACTCAACTCAAGGGTCTCAAACCTAGTACCAGTGAGAAAGAAGAATGGTGACATAAGACTGTGTGTAGATTTCAGAAACTTGAATATTGCTTCCTTAAAAGATAATTATTCTCTACCAAACATGGAAGCAATGTTGCATATGGTAACTAGTTGTGAATTTCTATCAATGATGGATGGATTCTCAGGCTACAACCAGGTATTTGTGAAAGAATCAGAGAAATTCTAGACTACTTTTACTACTCCATGGGGAACCTATGTCTATTTCAGAATGCCCTTTGGATTAATAAATGTAGGAGCAACTTTCCAGAGAGCCATGGATGTGGAAAAAGAATTTATTGATCTATTCATGGTTATTTATAAAGATGACTTAACTACATATTCTAAAAAAGAAGGGGATCACTGTGAACATCTAGAGAAATTTTTTAATAAGGCTTTAGAATATGGTAGTTCATTAAACCCTAGAAAATGCCATTTTGCAGTCACAAAGGGAAACTTCCTATGATATATAGAGTCAAAAGATGGAGTCAGGATAGACCCTGAGAGAATAGAGGCTATCCAAAAGGTCACTACTCCAAAAAATATAAAAGGAGCACAATCTTTCTTAGGAAAGATAAACTTTGTCAGAAGATTCATAGATAATTTTGTAGAAGTTGTCAAACCAATTATCAATTGCTAAAGAAAGATGCAAAATTTTACTGGAGTGAGGAATCTCAAATAGCATTTGAGAGAATAAAGAAAGCAGTACAAGAGGCACCTATTTTAAAATCATGAAACTATAGTGAGCCCTTTTCTTTATTTTCATTTCCATCTTTTCACACTAGTGTTGCGGCTCTGTTACAAAAAGATGATGAAGGGTTTGAACATCCAATAGCCTTTTTTAGCAAATCCCTTCAAGTTGCAGAACTGAATTATGAGATGATGGAAAAGCAAGAATATGCCCTGGTAAAGGCTGTAAAATCTTTTAGACCATACTTAGTTTGTGCTAAGGTGTTGGCATATGTACCTCATGCAGTAGTAAAGGACATTCTTTCCCAACCAGAAGTGACTGGTAAGAGATGTAAGTGGATTAACCGAATTTAGGAATTCAACCTAGAAATCTACATTACAAAATTGGTAAGAGGTCAAGGTTTGGAAAAAATCATGACAGAGGAGAACTTGGATTTAGTACAAGTAAATCAAACAGAGATACATGATCAGACAATTACAAGTATAGAGAAACAACCATTTTATGTTGACATTGTATATTTCTTGAAAAATGCCAAGTGTCCTACTACTATGACACATAACCAAAAGAGAAGTCTTAGATTACATGCACAAAGATACATCTTGGTACAAGGAGATTTATACTGGAAGGATAGGAATGGTGTATTATTTCTATGTCTAGATCAAAGCCAATCTGAGAAGATGTTAAAAGAAATGCATGTTGGGGTATGTGGAGGCCATTTTTCTGCCAAGACTACTGCCCATAAGATTCTAAGAGCTGGATATTTTTGGCCCATCCTATTCAAAGATACCCATGCATATGTCAGGAGATGTGAACCATGTCATAGGTTCACAAATAAGCTAAATTTTTTAGGACCCCTGTTACTAAATCCTATAAGTGTTGAAGCCCCTTTTACTATGTGGGGGATTGATTTTATAGGTGAATTTTTAGAAAAATTCAGTGGTGGACACAGTTGGATACTTGTAGCCACAGATTATTTTACAAAATGGATTGAATCTATCCCCACAAAAAAGGCAAAAAGTAAGGTTGTTACTGAATTCTTGATGGAAAATATATTAACCAAATTTAGTGTTTAGTAATGGATAATGCCATGTGTTTTAGGTCAGATGAGATAAAAGATTTTTGTGAGAAGTATGGGATAACAATGTCATATTCATCGCCATACCATCTTCAAGAAAATGGACAAGCTAAATCTAGTAACAAAAGTATATTGAAGATTTTGAAAAAGACTCTTGAGAAGAACAAGAGAGCATGGCATACAAAACTGAGATTAGCATTATGTGCTAATAGAATAACAGTTAAAAAGGCAACAAGCAGGTCACCATTTGAACTTGTATATGGTATGAAATCAAGGTTGCCTGTTAATAATTTGTTACCAGTATATCAGTTTATACAAGAAGAACAATTAGAGGTTTTTGACAATATGCAAGACAAAATGATGCAGTTGACAGAGTTGGATGAAATCAAAAAGTATAGCCAAAAGGAGAACATGAAGTTACAAAAAAAAGATGAAATTTATTTTTGACAAAGGGCTAATGACAGAAAATTCCAACCAGATGACCTTATTTTGCAATGGAATGTGAGAGTAGAGGATAAGGGTAAGCATAAAAAGTTTGAATCTCTATGGCTTGGTCCCTTTATTATTTCTCAGAAATTTGGTAAATATTCCTATATCTTGAAGAACATGAATGAAGAAGAAGATGAATTGCCAGTGCATGGGCAATTTCTAAAGCCTTTCTTTAGTTGAAAAGATAAAAGATTTATTGCACAGTAATTTTTGTATCATATGTATATAAGTAGGTTTCCCTTTCAATTGTGTGTTTCCCTTTAGCAATAGGTTAATTAGCCTCAAATAAAATGGTCTGCAACCAGAGATCTATGGTTCTTGACATAAACTTGTGTTTAATCATCATCAGATAGAGTCACTATTGGCTGTATTTCTAGTTGTAGTCTGCCTTGTAAAATTTTGAAGTTTCCTGTCACTCTTATACTTAGAAATTTGAAAGTCATGGTCAAAATTGCTTATATACCTCTAAAAATAAATGTTTTAGCTCAAAACCTATTTGAAAATGCTAAAACCCTAAGCCCTAGGATTATTTCTATTTGAAAATTGTAAAAGGCCCTAATTTCTTGCTTGAGTGTTTATTTTGAAGTTACTTTTTCACACTTAAGTCCTAAGAATAGGTCATATGCTTTTATGTTGGTTGCTTAGTCTCTTGATGTTTTGAGAATATTCCATATGGTTATGAGACGCATAGTGGCCCCTATTAATGGAGGATTTAAGCAGGCAAAATTAGATGTTGTATATGGAGGCTGTACAATTCCCAAGGGATTGAAGGTTTGTATCTAAGTTTTTTTTTCTCTTTTAAGATGATATTGGTCATAGTCTTTCATACTCTAAAGTGACAATATATCAATTGCAGGTCCATTTCTCCATGAGGCAAACAAACAACAAAGAGGAATACTTTAAAAGCCCACAGATATTTGATCCAGATCGCTTCTATCAGAAGTATGATATATTTTCCTATATCCCTTTTGGGAAAGTTAATTTGATGTGCCCAGGGAATGAATTTGCAGAGATAGAGATGAAAGTGTTTCTCTATCATTTAGTATTGAGATATGATTTGAAATTGGTGGAGATAGATGAGCCTATAAACATGTACTTCATTCCTCATCCCATGCATGGTTTACCTATATTGCTTAAGCCAGTTGCTTGAAATGATTCATGTTTATAACATGACAATCAAATGGTGTAACTATTGTTTAATTTTCATTTCAATGCACACATCATGGATTCAAATATAATACCTGATTTTTAAGTTTCCGTCTCATTTTTAAAATTATATTTTAAGCTACTTATAAATATTTTTATTATAGCTTAACATAAGGTTTATACATGAATTAGACATTTAAAAAAAAAATTATGATCCCTTTGTAAGAATAATAAAGGTCTGCTTCAAGATCATTAATAATAGACAGATATTCTTGATTGAAATCTTGAAATTTAATAAATTTATTTTTCTAAAAAAATGTCTTAACTAAAGCATTAATATTGGTATACTTCAAATTGATCAGATTTCCACAATGCATTGGACTCCATGATCCATCATCGGGATGTAAGAGCAAAGAGCATGAAGGATATGTAAAAATAAGATGCAGACCAAAGCCTCACCCAATAGAGGGGGCATGCAAACCGAGGCAGAAAAGAGAAGTAATAAAGGCTACCTAAGAAAAAATAAAAAATAAAAAAAAATAATGAGGTCAAAAAAACATTAAAAGTAGACCAAGACCAAGAAATAAAAACAATAACAAACTAAAAAAAAAGGATTTAAAAAGAAAAGATAAAAATACCATAATAAAGTGAAAACAACCAATAACATATATATGTGTGTGTGTGTGTGTGTGTGATAAATAAAAACAAAGCAACAAAAAGCAATGTAAATATATATTATATTATATTATATTATATCTTTAAATGTGCTGCTTATGAAGATATTCTTGATCAATATGAAAACAATTTGAAGAAAGATTGTCTAAACCAATATTTCTAAAGAGAACTTCATAAAACTACTTTTTTCTTAATAAAGATTTATAACTAAAATACTTATATTAAAAAGAGCTTAAAAATGAGTTTAGATATGATTTCATACGATAGAGTTATTAAAAATCTTTCAATTCCAATCAAATGATAAGATTGGCTGATTTAGAGATTTTTGCAAAGCAGAACTTTATAAAACTACAGATTTATTGATAAAGATTTATAATTAAAATATTATATTAAAGAGAGTTTAAAAATGACTTTAGATAATGATCCCATACGATGGATGTCATTAAAAATCTTTCTGTTCAATTCAAATGATAAGATCGGCTTAAAAAAGATTTAATATATATTTTATTAGTATATTTCCGTTATCACGAAAACGGTGCTTTTAATCTATCTATAACAAAACGACGAAAACGTCATATTTCCATTTTGCAAGGGAAAAGCAATGACCCATATAGGACGAAATAGTGTTGGAGTCTAGTTTCAACACGCATCATTATATTATTCATTACATGCCTTCCACTCATCTACCCTTTTAGGGATCGAGGCTGCCGAACACAGTAGTATCTTCCGACAGCTCGACCACAAACCTCAAATGAGCCATATAAACACTCTTCTAGACTGTAAACTTCTATGAACTGAAGTTCAATATATGTCATATTCCCAAGTTAAATCTACGATCGTGTTGTGGGAGATGTCTTTGCTATGGATTCCAGACGAGGGCAACTGGATCTCCATCGGGACAGCTGCAACAGTTGTCTGTATTGTAGTCGGCATAGCATATTCATCTGCCCTTTTTTATGCTCCCATTCTCTGGGCGGCCATAAGACTAAAAGCTACAAGAAATATGCCTCCCTTACCTCCAGGAAGGATTGGAATCCCTTATTTGGGAGAATCCCTGGGCTATCTGAGGTCATGGAGCAACCTGCTCGATCTGGACGTGTGGTATGATGAGCGATACGCTAAGCACGGGGGGGTTTTCACTACCCATATTCTGGGCAGCCTTACTGTGGTGATGTTGGGCGCGGAGGCCAACAAATTCGTCCTAATAAACGAAAACAAGCTCTTCAGAAACAGCTGGCCCAAGTCACTGAGAGTTCTGATCGGAGAGCACGCCATGGTTACATCCCAGGGCGCCGACCACAAAAGGATGCGCCGGATTATACACTCCATGTTGGGGATCGAAACGCTGAAGAAATCAGTTGGGAGATTCGAAAGGCTTGTGCTGCACCATCTGGACTCTGATTGGAGTCCTGACCACGTCATCCACGCCCATCACAAATTGAGGGAAATGGCGCTGTGTGTGGCGGCGGAGTATTTCATGGGGTTGAAGGCTGGGGAAGAAGAGTTGAAGAGTTTTAGGCGGCATTTTCACGATTTCAATGCGGGGCTTCTTTCTCACCCTCTCGATCTTCCATGGACGGCGTTTGGCAAGGCTAAGCGCGCTCGCTCCGCCCTTGTTGTTCTAATTGCTTAACAGATCCGTCTGCGTAAGACCTCGTTGAACAAAAGTGGAGAAGATGGAGAAAACTTTCTGGACATGGTTTTGAGGTCGCAAAAGACGGCGGAGAGCGAGTCTTGCTTGAGCGACGAGGAGATTGCAGACAACTTGATGGGGTTTTTCACCGGAGGTTATGATACAACTGCCTCCGCTTTGGCAACCATTCTCAAGCACCTCTCTCTCTCTCCCCACACATCTTACAACGCCTTCGCAAAGGTACTTGTATTATATACATATATTCAGAGCTCTTTTTCATTTTGATAATGAATTGAAGCGTGTGATTTTGGATCATGATGATAGAAATTTCATATACAATTTAATTTAAAAATGTAATTGTTAGCATGAAATTGGGGTATGTTGATGAAATTGGTGAAGTTGAAATGTTTTTAATAAGTCATTTTAAAGATTAATTAAATGATTAAGTCTTGTTTAGTACGAGGTTCAGATATTATAAGGAATGAGCTGAAATCTTGTTGTGACAAATAATTTTTTTTTGAATAGATTGTAAAAATCTGAGAGCATTAATATGAAATGAAGTTATAGATTATTTGAAATTTCAATAATATAAAGTCTTGTATTCATAACCTAATATTCTGTATTTTATTGGGGCAATCCAGATTGTGAAAAGCTCAGAGATAGCAAGAAAGTAGGAAAGCCTCTTACATGGAATGAGATTAAAGGTGAAGACTACTTGAAAAATGTGATATAAGAAGGAATGCGTATTGTGCCCCCTGTAGTTGGAGGATTCAAGCAAGCGAAAATAGACGTTGTCTATGGTGGTTATACAATTCCGAAGGGGTGTATTTTTTTTTTATATATATTTTATCAGTAAAAGAAGTCATAACTCTTTAAGCTTTGAGTTTTAATATTGATGACTTGCAGGTTCATTACTCTATCAGACGAACCAGCAACAGGGAGGAGTACTTTGACAGTCCAAAAAAGTTTGCTCCCGATCGTTTGAACGAGCGACATGAGCCATTTTCCAACATCCCTTTTGGACAAGGAAATCGAATATGCCCTGGAAATGAGTTTGCAAAGATGGAAATGGAAGTATTTCTCTATCATTTAGTGTTGAGGTATGATTGGGATTTGATGGAGGCCGATGAACCCATTAGCATCTCATTCAATCCTCAACCCAAGCATGGTTTGCCTTTGGTGCTTAAACTAGTAGCCTAGAAGCAAGTTGATGCATATAGGAGAAAATAATATGACCATTATAATATTGTTTTATGAGTAGCCTAAACAAGTTGATATGTACATTGAAAAATAAAATGGCCATTAGTATATTGTATCATTGTCTTTGATTCCACTTGATTTATAATGTTCATAGAATAATATTGTTGATAGGAACTATGTTTTAAATATGTAGAAGTAATCAATTACATATTGCAATTTTATTTGGCTATACACGATGCCTTCTTTTACATGACGCCTTGTTTTGGAGCATATTGTTATGGCTTATAACTGATATCAAAAACTTAAATTTTGAAAGGAATTTTATAATTTGTAAAATAATCATGAAATGGTGATGCATTAAAGTTTATATATTATATAAAATATATTTCTTTAAAAAAAATTGAATTGAATTTGAAATAGAATAAAATCAATATTGTATAATAGATAATAATTTTAAACACATAATATTTTAGAAATTAATTTTCATTAGTAATTCAATTTCAATTGACAATGTGTGGGTTGTTGTAGAGGCATTTAAATTATATTTAACATTATCTTTGTGTTGTTTATTATGTACAATTTTTTTCCTGATAAGCATCCAGCTTTGATTTTTTACTTCTAAGATTTGTTTTAGTATCCCCTCTAAATATTAAATTTATTTTCCCTATATCTATCATTTTGATTTCTAAAGAATAATAGATATTATAATTGATGCTAGTTACTCTAAACCAATCTTTGCATTCTTATATCGTACTTACATGAATCCCAAAAAAATAATTTTGGAAATGTATAATCTAAAGCATGTCATATCCATGGTCATCTCCTTTGTTTTTCGATCTAACTCTCCGAAATTTATCTTTTATGTTTCTAAGTACAAAGAAATACATAGATGAAAGACTAAGAATCGAAAGAATAGAAACATATATGGTACGTTAAGGTTCATAATTGTACAAAGTTATAATCTAGAAAATTATGATTGAATAATATACTTTTGGCCATCAAATTGTTATGTTTTTGTATGTATTGAAATTTTTGGTACTTAAAAAGCATTAGTAAATAATTTTTTTTATCAAGAGAGGTACTATGCATCTTTTCTTAATGGTGGTTAAGCGCTTGTAGATTGATTCACTACTATTCGAAAGAATTGGTAGATGTACAAAGAAAAATATAAATACACACGCAAATGTTATTACCATTGTATATGTTAACACAATGATCTCTTCAATGTAGTCATAGGTATGTACTTCAATGTAATATAGTCTATTTATATAGTTCAATCATGACAAATAAAATATGAAGAAAGATGGATAAAAGGACCACTTAGATTTTAAAATTTTAAATGATCAATGGAATGTAATAAATTAATAATATTAATTTTTTTTATCAATAATTAACAAACAAGTTTTGAATCAGTCTTACATGTCAAGACACTGTGTATTTTAGAGAATGTATGTTAGATTTATGTCCCCTAATATTTACCCTATTTAAATTATCTTCTTATTATGCTTATAGGAATCTTATTCAATGATCAAGTATCATCAACCAAAGTGTTATTAACTCTTTTCCTACCTACCAATCCAGATGATACATAGGAGGAACTCTATGTTTGATGATATACAAGCATTATGAAGAAAACAAATCTTGGAGATTTCCCCAAATCCTTTTATAAATTTATAAGTAACTTCAAAATCCATTAACAGTTATCTTAAACTCAAAGTGATCTACAACTCATTATTATATATAATGAAGAAGTATGATAATGAAAGTTCAATATACTTGGAATAGGGAAAATAATGATGACAACAAAAATTCACAAGTAGTTAAAAGAGAAATATCTCACATAATATCAATAACTTATCTCCTACCTATATAGGAGTATAGAGCTATTAGTTATTTATCATTGTGAGTTAGAGATATTGTATCATTGATGAAAAATTATGAATTTACCACAAATATTCTATGATATTTTTTATATGGATTTATAAGATTCTTGGATCATGTGACTCATTTCTATCAATTTTACATGATAACAAATTTCAAGATCTACAAAATCCTCTCTAGTTCAATATTTTTTTCAAGTAGTTTTATATGGTTCATCTTAAGGATCAATATTTGAAATTAATAAAATCTTCTCCTAAGTTTGATTATAAGATTTTTAAGGGAAGTTCTATTATTGGTCATGAATCCACCATACCATAATTTTTTACATTTTTTTTTCATTTTTATTTTAATCCTTTATTATGGAGAGGAATTCAATTAATTGTTCATTTAATAACATTTTTTAGAAAAATAGGTTTTTAATTATCTATTAATAATATTTTGTGTACATTAGTAATCTACTTAAGCTTTGTTCCAATGATGAAATATTTAGATTAAGGGAGAGATAACTTTCACCAATTTAAAATAAAATAGCACTTTCAATTAAGCTAATGGTTGATCACCAATAGCTCCCCTTTTGTCCCTAATTCAAACATTCAACAATCAAAATTGTTTTAAATGTTTATATGTTTTTTAAATATAAAAAAATGTTTCATGATTAAATCATTAAAGATTTTATGATTATCATAGAGATATTTTATCTTTAACAAAAAAATTTAATGAAAAAGATCCAATAAGTTTTTACTATTCTTTCAAGCATCAATCAAATTTTAACTAGTAGTTTTTAAAAAAATATCCAACTTGAATTATTTCATTTTACATAACATTATATTTATATTTAAAAATTAACTTATATAGCAACTCAAAATAAATTGAAAAATAAAAAAAAATCTAAATCATTTAAACCCAAATAAATGAACTTATTAATCATTATCAAGTCCTATTTAATAAAAAATTAATAAACAATTATTATAGCTCCTTGATAAAAAAAAATATTCAATTGTTAAATTAAATAATATTTTTAAAAACCTATAAAAGTATTTCTTTATGGAACTGATTACTAAAGGTTATACTATTTAAATAGATGTATGGTTGATTATTAAAGGATCCACTTTAAAGTATAGGTCTACGTGTTATCTTTGACAAAATGTTAGCAGGAGCAGAATCCAAGTTTGATACGGATGTGAAATCCTACACCGTACATAACATCGTGTATTGGCAGTGAGAGAGTTACAGTTTTTCAGCTCATTCAAATACACATGCTAAGGCTCTTTTTTTCCCCTCTTGATTTTTAGGCATCCTTTCAATTTGTTACTCTATACAATAATGGTTTCATGGTACTACGAAGTTGTCCGGGTTTCTTGTGAATCTATGCCTAGTGGGAAATATTTTGCTTCAAAAAATGTGAGAAGAATAATTTTGCAAGTGAAGTCCCTTTGTTGGGAATTTTAAAATGCCTTATATATTTTTTATAATTAACAAACTGTTTGAATTTTCTATCCATATAGTGATATTACTTATTCTTAGAAATTAAATTAAATAAATAAATTTTAAACAAACTGCATTCACTGCATCATCTTAAATAAAAGTTAAAGAAATTACTTGTAATAGTAAAATTTCATATAAAAATAAGCCTATCCTTCATGTTGAACAAACATTACTCATTGCCTGGGGTAAATCACACTCATATGAGTAAGTCAATAAAGTGTTCAATTTCTTGTTTGATTAATTCGTACAGTTTTTATAAATATTATAGATATTGTAAATTTTGTTCTCTTCCAAAATTTTAATCCCAATTTTTTTAAAAAAATAATGCTCAAAATAATAATAACATTTACTGGTGAAACACCTAATATAAAATATAAAAGGATAAAAACTTTTAACAAAATATAATAGTAAATTAGTTTGCTTTTATTCTTATTAAAAGAATTTACTTACAAAAATGGTAAAAATAATTTTCAAAATAATAATAATAATTTGCCTGAGCAGATCACAGTTGAGCAAGATGTATCTCATCACTCCCAGATTGAGGAGAGGGTGAGAGAGAGATCTAGAAGCCCTAGAATGAGAGACATTGCATCCGATCAGGATTCTGTTATGGCAAGTCATACGAGAGATTCCCTGACATCACGAACGCCTCCATTCAATGGGAAAGGTACTGGGTTAGAGGTTGACACATTGCTCATCGGCTTGGATAGATGCTTTGTCATGCATTATTTTAGTAGAAATACTAAAGCTAGATGTGTCATTATGCAACTCACTAATTTGGTAGTTGTGTAGTGGAGGATTGAGGAACATAAAATTGAGCTTAGTATGTATCATTACTTGGGAGTTGTTCCTCAAGAACTTTAAAGAATGATTTATGTCAGATCAGTGGAGACATCAACGAGAAGATGAGTTCCACAACCTATGACAAATGACTACGACCGTTCAGGATTATGTGCGTCAATTTTTTGAGCTCAAGAAGTATGCAGGTTTTGGCAAGGATTCAACTCTTATGGTTCAGAAATTCATAAGGGGGCTTAATGATCATATCATTAGGGGAGTTAATCTCTTTGATCCTATGACCCTCAAAGAAGTGCTCATTAAGGCTACTATTATGGAGATGAACCTAGATTTTGGCTATGGTGGTCAGATAGGTGTTCACTCTAGTGGTCCCACTTCTGGTTTTAGAGGTAACCAGTCCAAGGGAGCTGGAAATTCTAGGAACCCTCCTACCTTTTTCAAAATGGAATCACAACTATCGAAACAAGGGTTTGTTCCTTGGTTGGAATGGTGGTTCTCATTCAGGGAACAATCAAAACTGACAACATAGTTCATCTAATCAGGTTGTTCAACCAATTCAGAGTTCACATCAGAATTGTAGTATAGGTGGCTTCCAGCAGTCTAGTGCACCTTCTAGGGGAAGAATTTTAGTAGGGAGAAAGATTTCTTTTCTTGTGGGCAGTTTGGTCACATTGAGGCCAACTGTCTCTAGCATACAGTACAGTATTCAATTTAGAGGTCAGAACCTTCTGAGGCTAGAATTATTAATGGATGTTTAAGAATGTTGTCACCCATGTTGAACTATAGTTGGACAAAAGTAACTCAATATCTTCGAATACCAAACTATTGCTATCCATTTTTCCCTTCTAAAATTTTCTCTACACTGTTTGGATGTTCCCTTTTGGTCATTCTGTATTATTTTTCTTGAAATCCTACACCGTACATAACATCGTGTATTGGCAGTGAAAGAGTCAGAGTTTTTTAGCTCATTCAAATAGACATGCTAAGGCTCTTTTCTTCCCATCTTGATTTTTAGGCATGCTTTCAATTTTTTATCTATACAATAATGGTTTCATGGTACTACAAAGTTGTTTGGGTTTCTTATGAATCTATGACTAGTGGGAAATATTTTGCTTCAAAAAATGTGAGAAGAATAATTTTGCAAGTGAAGTCCCTTTGTTGGGAATTTTAAAATATCTTTATATTTTTTATAAATAAAAAACATTTTGAATTTTCTATCCATATAGTGATATTACTTATTCTTAGAAAATTAAATTAAATAAATAAATTTTAAACAAACTACATTCACTGCGCCATCTTAAATAAATGTTAAAGAAATTACTTGTAATAGTAAAATTTCATATAAAAATCAGCCTATCCTTCATGTTGAACAAACATTACTCATCGCCTGGGGTAAATCACGCTCATGTATAAGTAAGTCAATAAAGTGTTCAATTTCTCGTTTGGTTAATTTGTACAGTTTTTGTAGATATTATAGATATTGTAATTTTTTTTCTCTTACAAAATTTTACTCCCCATTTTTTTTTAAATAATGCTCAAAATAATAATAACATTTACTTGTGTAACACCTAATATAAAATCTAAAAGGATAAAAAATTTAAAGAAAATTTAATAGTAAATTAGTTTGATTTTATTCTTGTTAAAAAAATTTACTTACAAAAATGGTAAAAATAAATTTTAAAATAATAATAATAATTTACTTGAGTGGATCACGGTTGAGAAGGATGTATCTCATCGCTCCCAGATTGAGGAGAGGATGAGAGAGAGATCCAGAAGCCCTAGAATGAGAGACATTGCATCCGATTAGGACTCTGTTATGGAAAGTCATACGAGAGATCTCTAGAGATCACGAACGCCTCCATTCAATGGTAAATGTACTGGGTTAGATGCAGAGATATGGCTCATTGGCTTGGATAGATGCTTTGTTACGCATCCTTTTAGTAGAAATACTAAAGCTAGATGTGTCATTATGCAACTCACTAATTTAGTGGTTGTGTGGTGGAGGATTGAGGAACATAAAATTGAGCTTAGTATGGACCATTACTTGGGAGTTGTTCCTTGAGAACTTTAAAGAATGCTTTATGTCGGATCAATGGAGACATCAACGAGAAGATGAGCTCCACAACCTATGACAAATGACTACGACCGTTCAGGATAATGTGCGTCAATTTTTTGAGCTCAAGCAGTACGCAGGTTTTGGTAAGGATTCAACTCTTATGGTTCAAAACTTCATAAGGGGGCTTAGTGATCATATCATTGGGGGAGTTAATATCTTCAATCCTATGACCCTTAAAGAAGTTCTCATTAAGGCTACTCTTATGGAGATGAACCTAGATTTTGTCTATGGTGGTCAGATAGGTGTTCACTCTAGTGGTCCCAGTTCTAGTTTTAGAGGTAACCAGTCTGAGGGAGCTAGAAACTCTAGGAACCCTCCTACCTTTTTAAAAATGGAATCACAACCATCAAAACAATGGTTTGTTCCATAGTTGGAATGGTGGTTCTCATTCAGGGAACAATCACAACCGGCAACATAGTTCACCTAATCAGGTTGTTCAACCAATTCAGAGTTCAAATCAGAATGGTAGTATAGGTGGCTTCCAGCAGTCTAGGGCATCTTCTAGGGGAGGAATTTTTGTAGGGGAAGAGATTGCTTTTCTTGTGGGAAGTTTGGTCACATTGAGGCCAATTGTCCCCAGTGTGTAGTACAGTATTCAGTTTAGAGGTCGGAAGCTTTTGAGGCTAGAATTATTAATGGATGTTTAAGAATGTTGTCACCCACGTTGAACTTTAGTTAGACAAAAGTATCTCAATATCTTCGACTGCCAAACTATTGCTATCCATTTTTCCCTTCTACAAATTTCTCTACGTTTTTTGGATGTGTACTTTTGGTCCTTCTGTATTATTTTTCTTAAAATCCTACACCGTACATAACATCGTGTATTGGCAGCGAAAGAGTTAAAGTTTTTCATCTCAGTCAAATACACATGTTAAGGCTCTTTTCTTCCCCTCTTTATTTTTAGGCATCATTTCAATTTGTTCTCTATGCAATAATGGTTTTACGGTACTACGAAGTTGTCTGGGTTTCTTGTGAATCTATGCCTAGTGGGAAATATTTTTCTTCGAAAAATGAGAGAAGAATAATTTTGCAAGCGAAGTCCCTTTGTTGGGAATTTTAAAATGTCTTTATATTTTTTATAAATAACAAACATTTTGAATTTCCTATCCATATAGTGATATTACTTATTCTTATAAAATTAAATTAAATAAATAAATTTTAAACAAACTACATTCACTGCGTCATCTTAAATAAATGTTAAAGAAATTACTTGTAATAGTAAAATTTCATGTAAAAATTAGCCTATCCTTCATGTTGAACAAACATTACTCATCTCTTGGGGTAAATCACACTCATATAAGTAAGTCAATAAAGTGTTCAATTTCTCGTTTGGTTAATTCGTACAATTTTTATAGATATTATAGATATTGTAAATTTTGTTCTCTTACAAAATTTTACTCCCAATTTTTTTTTTAATAATGCTCAAAATAATAATAACATTTACTCGTGAAACACCTATTATAAAATATAAAAGGATAAAAACTTTTAAGAAAATTTAATAGTAAATTAGTTTGATTTTATTCTTGTTAAAAAAATTTACTTACAAAAATGGTAAAAATAATTTTGAAAATAATAATAATAATTTACTTGTGGCATTGATTGCAAGATTTATCAATAGTTTCACTTCGCACCAATATTCTATTTCAAAATTTTGAAATAAAGTGAAATATAACCATGACATTGTTAGTGAATATTTTTTCCCTCTCATAGATACTTTAAAAAAAAAAAAACTATCTTTAACAACCTTTTCCCGATAAGCAATGACTCACACTTATATATTAAAACAAGATATTTAGATAATTTAAAATACATAATAATATATTAAAAAAAAATTGTGTAATTGATATAGGTGATAAAAAATTAATATATATGTATGGTTGATAGAGGTGATAAAAGTAATAAAATATAAAATGTTTATATAAAAATTCATAATTAAATATTTTTAATAATTTATATTTTTCTTAAAATTAAATGAAAGATATTAAAATGATCAAGTCTTATATGATCAAACTTTCATCAATTTTACATAAAAAAATTATATTAAATGATGTACTCTCACTGTTGTTAATTTAGAGCTAAAATATTCAACTTAGACCTAGAGTTATTTCACATTATTGTTTTTCAACCAAAGACATGTGATCCTCTATACTTATAATACAACTTATTTTTCACTTTCTATAATAGACAAATATATATTATCATTTTCATTTCTATGTGATAGAGATGATTCCCCTACTAAATGTAGCTCCATAGATCCCCCTTTACCTAGTTGAACAACAGATAAGGAAATAACTTTATCCAAGTGAGGTTGAATAGATTATTTCTCTTCACTAATTGGGCCAACATTACTGACTTCTCCCTGCTTTCTCAATCCAAGATTACTTCTGATCATAATATTATTCAGCTCGACTAGTTTGACAACTAAAAAAAGGACCCTATCCATTTAGGTTTTAAATCATGTGGACCTCTGACCCTATATCTAGAGGTCTTGTGGAAAGCTAGTGGAGCACTTAATGTACAGGATCTCCTATGGTTAAAGTTAGTAAAAAACCTAGAATAGTGAGAGAAAAAGTTAAAGGTTAGAATAGAACATCCTTCCGGAATATCTTTAAAGGGAAAAAGGAAGTTGTAATACTCACCCCTTAGTTTGCTTTTCAATTTTTTTTCCAAACTCTTTTAGGCCTTTTCATGTGTGTGTTGGTTATTTCAGTTCGTTTTGAGGATATTGATGTATAAAATTTCATTATAATTTGATATAAATTTTGGTACATTGGATAGTTGTATTATATTTTGTGTGTTCAGTTAGATTTATGGTTATTTCATGATGGTTATTTATATGTTATGAGGTCATTATGATTATGGATTTACTTACAATACTGACACTACATCTGTATGCACATGGATCATTTGTATGTTTTACATTTCTATTTGGCGTGTTTGATATGGTATGAGACGGATTTGTAGTTACTTGCTATGGTAAGATCTACACGATGTGATGATCTCAACAATTGTTTGTTATATTATATGTATGCATATGTTCATATTTGTGATGACATATTTGCAGGTATTTGGCAATGTCTTCCCTGAATTGGCAGGAGTGAGTGTGCCCTATCGCAATATCTCAATGGTAAAAGAGGGGAGATAGTATTCCTGGCTAAATCCCTATCCTAAGCCTACATTATGACCTAAGAATGCACAAGTATCTAACTGTATACCCTATCTGAATCTGTCTATGTGACATGGATTTGTGAGCCTTTTTGTGTTTTCTTGTTGCATACTTATTGAACAACTATTGTTTTGTTTGGGTGGATTCAGTTAGATGAATGTTATATTTTGGCTTATTATATTAAATGATTAACTAAGCGAATTATTAATGTTAATAATTACACCTTAAATAAGGTTAAAACATTAATATATAATTTTAAATATTTAATAATAATTAAATGTTTGTATTTGATTAAGTGGTTTAATTATTAAATCCTAATTTAATAATTAAATCTGGAGAGAGGGTCACCAGAGACCAAACTAGGAATTGGATCTTTAAGAATTGGAGTAGGGAAGTTGTAATCAAATTCATTTCGAAGAATTTTTTCATAGTCATTTTCAAAAATGAGGAGGATAGAAATTTGATTTTAAATCAACAAAATTGGTTTTTTGGCCTGTATCCTTTATATCTACAACCCTGGAAAATCAATTTCAACCCCATTCCTTTAGGGTTCTACCAGAATCCAATCTGGATTCGGCTTTACAACTTACCATTAGAATTCTAGGGGGACTCCTGTCTGGATTGCATTGGTCATTCGTTGGGCACTCTAATAGAGGTAGATGAATCAATCATAGACAATGATTCACATCTTTATGCAAGAATTAAGATAGCAGCGGTACAAGATATCCTGGCCTTCATCAATTTGAAAATAGGAGATAGGGTTCGGAAGCAACATATAGAAGTTGAACTCGCACCTTTGGAGTGTTTGAAATGTGGCTTTAAGAATCACAAAACCTCAAACTATAAGATTTTCGTCAAACCAGAAAAAATCTGGAAGAAGAAAGCCAGAATTCAAAAAATGGTTATTACAACCGTCTCTCAGCCACAGGAGAAATTGCAAAAGGAATATCCTTTGCGATCCACGAGTGGGGCTAAGGAGGAAGGGGAATTCTCATTGGCCAATCAAAACAAACCTCAAGAAAAGAGTATTCCAAAGACAACTACTCCTCCTCAAATACATTTTCGATCCAACTCTAAGATTGACTATGACAGGGACTCTTCAGATGAATTGTTGGATGTTCTGGATAATATTGATCCCAGATGCATTAGCCAATCTGCGAACATCTTATTGGGTAAAGCCAAAGGTGGCAAAGGTAGGCTCTCAAACAGACAGCTGAGGGAAGAAAGGGCGAAGGAGAAAGGCATTGTAAGTGTATTTGATTTTTTGAGGAAATCCAAGGGAGCAGGGTCCTCCCTTGGTGAGAAATGAACATCACATCTTGGAATGTCAGGGGTCTATCGTCCCCGGACAAGAAGTGCTTGTTTAAGCGAGCGCAGTTGAGACTCGAAAGTGAGTTAATTTTAATCCAAGAGACAAAACTCTGCTATGACAAAGCTCTTAGCTTTATCTTCTCTTGCAATAATTGGGAAGGATTTTTTCAAGAAGCCAAAGGTGCTTCAGGGGGTATTGGTTTTTTATGGAATCCATCATATTTGAAGTTGTTGCTTTTGGAAAAACATGATCATTGGTTGTTCTGCAATGTGCAAGTTATCAAAGATAACATCTCTTTCCCTCTATTTAATTTTTACGGGCCGACCAAAACGGAAGACAAATTAAAATTATTGAATGATCTATTGTACAAGTTTTCTTCAGTGAACAACAATAAGGTCATAGTGGCAGGAGATTTCAATGCTATTCTGGATTTGGAAGAAAAATTGGGAGGTATCAAAAGGATGAATAAGGTCATGGATGACTTCAGGGAATTTGTGAAGAATAGTAACTTGATAGATGTGGTGACCAACAATGGGAGATTTACGTGGACCAATAGACGGTCTAACTTCACTAGGATCTTAGAAAGGTTAGATCAGTTTTTTGTGGGCTCTTATTGGCTGGATTCTGTATTCAATTTGGAATCTAGCATCCTCCCTTTGACTTTATCGGATCACTTCCCAATTCAATTAAGCTTCTTGCCCACTCTGAAGTCTAAAGGTAGTTTCAGATTTCAAAACATGTGGTGGAGAGACAAGGACTTCCTTCCAAAATTGGAAGAATGGTGGAGAGATATCAATCATTTCCATAGCACTCCAAGTCTTTTGATGGTTAAAAGACTCAAGGAAGTTAAGAACCGAATCAAGGAATGGAACAGAGTGTCCTTTAAGAACATCTTTTCTGAAAATATTAGGGTGGAAGAAGAATTGGAGAACTTAAACAACCTGGTGATTGCCTCAGGAATGTCTAATGGTGACTTTGAGAAAGAAATGTTTCTCAAAATTGAATTGGCTGAGCTTCTACGCAGAGAAGAAATTTATTGGAGAGATAAGTCAAGAGAACATTAGATCAGCGATGGAGATCAGAACTCCAATTTTTTGCATGCTTTGGTCAAGGTGAAAAGAGCCCAGAATAGTATTAACCGCATTCAAGATGACAACGACAATTAACAAGAGAAGGCGGAAATCATTGAGGTAGCGGTTTCTCATTTTTAATATATTTTAGGCATGTCTAATGATATCTTGTCCCTTTCTACATCATCATTCCAAAAGAAGTTTCAGAGGAGGATACTATCTAGTTGATGAGGCCTTTCACTCTGCAAGAAATTAAAATAGCCACATTCGAAAACCCTCCAAATAAGGCATTAGGGCCAGATGGTTTCCCATCGGAAGTTTTTCAAAAATGCTGGGCATTTATGGCAGAAGACATTCTCAAAATGGTGGAATCTTTCCGAGTCAAAGGTCAATTTGTGAAAGAACTGAATAATACGGTTATTGCGCTAATTCCTAAAAATCTTGATAGTTTATCGATGAATGATTACAGACCTATAGCATTATGCAACTCATTATGGGTAAGTGCAAGAAGTTGAGTGCCAATTCCACGGAAGTCTTGTGGGCTTGAAAACTACCGCTAGAAACGGGCACCCGTTTTGAAAAAAATGGGCACCCGTCTTAGGCTCGGACACCCGATCCAAAATTCAAAAAATGGGTACCCATTTTTTTTCAAAA
>MU224207.1:37774-62146 GCA_018584345.1 Thuja plicata
TTTTTGATATTCAATCTCTAAGTGCCTCAAATTTTGACATCAATTGATAGACAACTTGAAAATCAGGGAAAACACTTCCACTTTTTGCCCAAAAAGTGGACTCAACTTCTTGCTGGCACCCTTATACAAAATCTTGTCAAAGGCTATGGTCAATAGATTAAAACCCATTCTTAGCATAATCATTTTGGTTGAGCAGCATGGGTTTGTTCCGGGTCAGGAGATCATAAACAGCATAATCTTGGCAGGTGAAACTATTCATAGGATGCATATAAGGAAAAAACTAGCTATAATCATTAAACTTGATGTCAGTAAAGCTTATGACGGAGTCCGGTGGCCTTTCCTTCAAAAAATTCTTTCACATTTCGGTTTCAACAATGAATGGATTAAATATATTCTTTAGTGCATTTCTTATGTGCATTTCTTATGTGCATTTCTCCATTTTTGTCAATGGCTCGATATCTAGATTCTTCCAAGCCACTAATGGGTTAAGACAAGGTGATCCCCTGTCTCCCTTTTTATTTGTATTAATGGCAGAAGCTCTGGGTCGTCTCATTAAGTAGCATACCAGGCTCACTAATTGGAGTGGGATATCCATTCAAGATAATTTGGATCCCATAACTCACTCCCAATTTGTAGACAATGCCATCCTCTTCAGGGAGGCAATGGTTTTGGAGGCCAGGATCATCAAGTCAGTGTTGACAGACTATGAGAGGGAATCAGGTCAGTTATGAATAAATCAAAATCTAGGATTCACTTTCTTCACACAAGCAGGAGGATTAGAGGGGCCATCTTAGCCATCTTGGAATTTGAGGAAGGAAACTTCCCTATCCTTTACCTTGGAGTTTCATTATACACAGGACGCTTGGACAATAATTTTTGGGAGGGAGTGATAGACAAAGTTCGCTCAAAAGATTCTTCTTTGAAAAATAGATGGCTCTCCCAGGTAGGAATGATTCTCATGATTAAGTCAGTCCTATCAGCCATTCCTACATATTACCTATCGGTATACAGTCTCTCCAAGAGAGCCACCTCAGCTCTTGATGGATTATTAAAAAACAATTTGTGGGAAGGTTCGCAAACAGATAAAAGAATCCATCTCATCAATTGGGACATGGCATGCTTGGATAAGGATGAAGGTGGAGCAGGCCTTAGGAATATGGACCTCCAGAATACAGCTCTGGGCACCAAATTGGCTTGGAAAATGTACAAGTCCCCGGACAAACTGTGGTGCCAAATTATGAATGCAAAGTACCTGGACTCTCGGGCTCTGGATAGGATTTTGACAGTGGTAAATTCTCAGTCAAGTTCACCTTTCCGGAGGCACATATGGGACAACAGGAAAGTCCTCACAGAACATCTCACATGGTAGATTGGCAACGGTCGGAGAGCATTGTTTTGGAGGGATTCTTGGTAGGGGGATAGACCGTTGGATAGTTTCTTCACTGACATGGATTGGGTGAATAGCATGGAAGCATTGGAAGGAAGTAGCGTAGCGGACTACATATTATTCCCATCCCCTTCATCCAATAAGGATTCCTGGAGAAAGATTGGAGATCCGGCGTCAGACAATGGCTCTCACCTACAGGAGCTGTTAAACAATAAAATGGTCATCCGCTCTAACGAGGAAGATTCTCTAATTTGGAACGTAGCCAAATCAGGTACCTACAAGGTAAATCTTGGATACGAATTACTAAGGCGCAGGAATAATTGCGACTATTGGCCCTCCAAATTATGTTGGGGAAAATGGTCTCTTCCGAAGGTGGGAGCCTTTCTTTGGGTAGCTCTGCATGGCAGAATATTAACAGGAAATAGACTGAAATCGAATGGATTCTCTGGTCCCAATTGGTGTATAATGTGTAGATAGGAAGAAGAGTCTGTTGACCATCTTCTTTTTTGGTACCCAATTGCCAGAGAATGTTGGGATTGGCTACTTCGCAGGCTACAATGGCATGGAGTTAGGAATGTCTCACTAAAGGATTTTTTATCCTCGTGGCCCATGGATAGGATAAATTCCAAGTGGGGAGTGTTTTGGATAGTGAGTTCATCGATGTTTGTCTGGCATGTATGGAAGGAGTAGAATCGAAGGATATTCAAAGAAGAGGCTCTAGAGACCGAACATCTCAAGGTAAATATCCAAATCACGATAAAAGAAGTGGTTAACAGTAGAATTGAGGGGATAAATTATAAAATCATGACAAGATGGGATTTAGACATGGAAAAAGAGTGGAATATTATACATCGATGGGATCACAAACTAGAAAACAAAAAGGTGAACAAGAAAGTAACATACTGGCAGGCTCCCTCATGTGGTTGGGCAAAGCTAAATTTTGATGGAGCTAGCAGAGGCAACCTGGGAGTTAGCAGCATTGGCGCAATCATCAGGAATGAGAAGGGAAAGGTTTTGGGAGGCATTGCTAGGAATTTGGGCTCCACCATAAATAATGTGGCAGAAATATCAGCCATGGAAGTTGATCTCTCTTGGTGTACTAACAATGGTATTAGGAAATTTATCATTGGAGGAGACTCACAGATCATCCTTAATGGGGTCCCCAAATCTGATTTTTGCAGTTGGCGTTTGGCTAGTTGGCTCCCTAGAATTAAAGATCTTTTGCAGGAACTCGACGATTTTCATATCCAACATGTGTACAAAGAAGGAAATATAGTGGCGGACAAGTTGGCAAACATAGGAATCGATAGAGGGGAAGATTGGGAATTTGGTCAGGACTCGATCTCAGAAGATATAAAAACATTATTAGATGCGGATATAGATCCCCACACAAGGAGGGACATAGGATAAAGGCAGGGATTTGATGACCTAGACAAAAAGGATGGGAGCTTTATTTCGGCGCGCATGACCACTGCAGTGTCCTCTCACTCAACTCTGCAGTGGTGTTATTGCATTAGTGTCATGAACCAGTCCTCTGCTGCAGTCTGGCTTAGTCGTATATTCTTCACAGCTTGTTGTTGTGGCAAGAGTCAAGTGATGGAGGAATCTACAGAAGAACAGTCTTCAATGGCATGGTGCTAATCACATGGCCTTCGTCCTCGCTGCCCAAGTCCTTCGTCTCCACAACTAGAGATTTTTGCAGGTTTGGAGCAGAGACAGGAATCCTAGAGCCCATTTATAGGAACCAGCTATTCAACATTTTGCAGTAACAAATGGTGGTCTTTATGGGCATCAGCTGCAGGTGCACTCAGGTGGAGGCGTCGACGGAGATGCTAAAAGAACAGATTAATCAGATCTTCAAACATGCCAATAATCAGGAGAAGGCGACCATAGCAGTGTTGCTGAGGGTCGAATACTAGATAGGGGTTCATATTCATGATGGAAAGCTCATTTTTGACCTCTTTTAACCTATCATCCAAGTCCTAGACCATTCGGTGCATGCAAATGGCATGATCCACCGAATGAGTGCAAAGGAGATCTATCTGTCAGTGACTCATGCTTTGGATTTGGTAGACACCAATCTCTCTGGTAGAGGTATGCAGGGACTTTTTTTTCTAGAAGCGGAAGGGAAGAAGAAGCTTATGAAGAAGGCTTGGGCATTGTATAAGATCTGCATTGCAAAAGAGTATGATATGAGCAAGTTTGAGGCTTTCTGTGAGGCCAATGATAATCTCTTCCCAGCAGAGGTAGTAGTTAGGCTGATTTCTATTGGCAAAGGGATTGGATACCTCTATAATTGAGTCGGGTAGCCTAGTTGATTTAGTAATATGTTTTGTAAACGGAGAGGTATCTCCCATATCATATGTAAGTTCTTTTTTCGGCAATATTAAGGGTACTGCCCCCTAGGTAGAACTTGTCCAAAAAAACAAACAAACATATACCTATATATAATATAATATTAATTTATATATGTGTGTGAGATAAATAAAAAAAAAGCAACAAAACAAATAATTGAAGAATAGTAGACATAGATATATATAAATTTATATTATATTATGTTATATCTTTGATTCTTGGTCAATATGAGAACAACTTGAAAGATTGTCAAGACTAATATTTCTAAGGAGAACTTCATAAAACTACTTTTTTCTTGATAAAGATTTATAACTAAAAATACTAATATTAAAAAGAGCTTAAAAATGAGTTTAGATATGATCCCATACAATGGATGTCATTAAAAATCTTTCAATTCCAACAAAGGATAAGATTGACTAAAAAAATATTTTTGCAAAGCAGAACTTTATAAAGCTATAGATTTATTGATAAAGATTTTAATTAAAATACTAGAACTTAAAAATGAATTTAGATATCGATCCCATACGATGGATGTCATTAATTATCTTTCTATTCAATTCAAATGATAAGATGGGCTTTAAAAAAGATTTAATATACTTTTTATTAGTATATTTCCGTTATCACGAAAACGGTGCTTTTAATTTATCTATAACAAAACGACGAAAACGTCATATTTCCATTTTTCCTTATTCGTCAAGGGAAAAGCAATGACCCATATAGGACGAAATAGTGTTGGAGTCCAGCTTCAACACGCATCATTATATTATTCATTACATGCCTTCCACTCATCTATCCTTTTAGGGATCGAGGCTGCCGAACACAATAGTATCTTCCGACAGCTCGACCACAAACCTCAAATGAGCCATATAAACACTCTTCTAGACTGTAAACTTCTATGAACTGAAGTTCAATATAGCTCATATTCCCAAGTTCAATCTACGATCGTGTTGTGGGAGATGTCTTTGCCATGGATTCCAGAAGAGGGCAACTGGATCTCCATCGGGGCAGCTGCAACAGTTGCCTGTATCGTAGTCGGCATAGCATATTCATCTGCCCTATTTTATGCTCCCATTCTCTGGGCGGCCATAAGGCTGAAAGCTACAAGAAATATGCCTCCCTTACCACCTGGAAGGATTGGAATCCCTTATTTGGGAGAATCCCTGGGCTATCTGAGGTCATGGAGCAACCTGCTCGATCTGGACGTGTGGTATGATAAGAGATACGCTAAGCACGGGGGGATTTTCACTACCCATATTCTGGGCAGCCCTACTGTGGTCATGTTGGGTGCGGAGGCCAACAAATTCGTCCTAATAAACGAAAACAAGCTGTTCAGAAACAGCTGGCCCAAATCTGTGAGAGTTCTGATCGGAGAGCACGCCATGGTTACATCCCAGGGCGCCGACCACAAAAGGATGCGCCGAATTATACACTCCATGTTGGGGATCGAAACCCTTAAAAAGTCAGTTGGGAGGTTCGAAAGGCTTGTGCTGCACCATCTGGACTCTGATTGGAGTCCTGGCCACGTCATCCACGCCCATGGCAAATTGAGGGAAATGGCGTTGTGTGTGGCGGCGGAGTATTTCATGGGGTTAAAGACTGGGGAAGAAGAGTTGGAGAGTTTTAGGCGGCACTTTCACGATTTCAATGCGGGGCTTCTTTCTCACCCTCTCGATCTTCCATGGACGGCGTTTGGCAAGGCTAAGCGCGCTCGCGCCGCTCTTGTTGCTCTAATTGCTCAACAGATCGGTCTGCGTAAGACCTCGTTGAGCAAAAGTGGAGAAGATGAAGAAAACTTTCTGGACATGGTTTTGAGGTCGCAAAAGACGGCGGGGAGCAAGTCTTGCTTGAGCGACGAGGAGATCGCAGACAACTTGATGGGGTTTTTCACCGGAGGATATGATACCACTGCCTCCGCTTTGGCCACCATTCTCAAGCACCTCTCTCTCTCGCCACACATCTTACAACGCCTTCGCAAAGGTACTTGTATTATATACATCTATTCAGAACTCTTATTCATTTTGATAATGAATTGAAGCGTGTGATTTTTGACCATGATGATAGAAATTTCATATACAATTTAACTTAAAAATATAATTGTTAGGGTCTTCTAAGTATGTTTTTAATAGTCGGTGATCTTGAAATATTTTTAATAATGGGTGAAGTTCAAATGTTTTTAATAAGTTCTTTTTAAGAATTTTAAGTCTTGTTCAGTACGGGGTTCAGATATTATAAGAAATGAGCTGAGATCTGCACTTTCAGCCATTAAAAGGTTCAGATATTATAAGGAATGAGCTGAGATCTGCACTTTCAGCCATTAAATCTTGTTATGACAAATATATATTTTTTTAATAGATTGTAAAAATCTGAGAGCATTGGTATGAAATGAAGTTATAGATTATTTGAAGTTTCACTAATATAAATTCTTGTATTCATAACTTAATATTCTGTATTTTATTGGGGCAATCCAGAATGTGAAAAGCTCAGAGATAGCAAGAAAGTAGGAGAGCCTCTTACATGGAATGAGATTAAAGGTGTAGCCTGCTTGAAAAATGCGATATCAGAAGGAATGCGTATTGTGCCCCCTGTACTTGGAGGATTCAAGCAAGCGAAAATAGACGTTGTCTATGGTGGTTATACCATTCCAAAGGGGTGGAAGGTGTGTATTTATTTATTTATTCTCTCTGTAAAAGAAGTCATAACTCTTTAAGCTTTGAATTTTAATATTGATGACTTGCAGGTTCATTACTCTATCAGACAAACAAGCAACAATGAGGAGTATTTTGATAATCCGAAAGAATTTGCTCCAGACCGTTTCAATGAACGACATGAACCATTTTCCAACATCCCTTTTGGACAAGGAAATCGAATATGCCCTGGAAATGAGTTTGCAAAGATAGAAATGGAAGTATTTCTCTATCATTTAGTGTTGAGGTATGATTGGGATTTGATGGAGGCCGATGAACCCGTTAGCATCTCATTCAATCCTCAACCCAAGCATGGTTTGCCTTTGGTGCTTAAACCAGTAGCATAAGCAAGTTGATGTGTATAGGAGAATTAAAATGACCATTATAATATTGTATTATTGTCTTCGATTTCGTTTGAGTTATAATGCTCGTAGAATAGTATTATTGATAGGAACTATGTTTTAAACATAGAAGTAATCAATTACATATTGTCAATTTTTAGGCTATACACGATGCCTTGTTTTGGAGCATGTTGTTATGGCTTATAACTGATATCAAAAACTTACATTTTGAAAGGAATTTTATAATTTGTAAAATAATTATGAAATGGTGATACATTAAAGTTTGTAAATTATATAATATATATTACTTTAAAAATATTTGAATTGAGTTTGGAATAGAAGAAAATCAATATTGTATAACAGACAATAATTTTAAACACATAATATTTCATAAATTAATTTTCAGTGGTAATTCAATTTGAATTGACAATCTGTGGGTTGTTGTAGAGGCATTTAAATTATAATTAACATGATCTTTGTTGTTTTTGAGGTACAAATTTTTTCCTCATGAGCATTCATCTTTGATTATTTACTTCTGAGATTTGTTTTAGTATCCCCTCTAAATATTTAAATTTTTTTCCCAATATCTATCATTTTGATTTCGATTTCAAAGAATAATAGATATAATAATTGATGCTAATTATTGTAAACCAATCTTTGTATTCTTATATCCTACTTACATGAATCTCAAAAAAACTAATTTTGGAAATGTATATTCTAAAACATGTCATATCCATGGTCATCTCTTATTTTTTCAATCTAACTCTCCCAAATTTATCTTTTATGTTTCAAAGTACAAAGAAATACATAGATGAAAGACAAAGAATCAAAAGAATAGAAAAATATATGGTAGCTTAAGGTTCATAATTGTATCAAGTTATAATCTAGATAAGTATAATTGAATAATATACTTTTGGCGATCAAATTGTTATGTGTTTGTAAGTATTGAAATTGTTGGTATTCAATAACATTAGTTAAAAAAAATTCAGGAGAGGTACTATGCATCTTTTCAAGTAATGGTAGGTAAGAGCTTGTAGATTGATTTACTACTATTCAAAAGAGTTGGTAGATGTTCAAAGAAAAATATAAATACACACACAAATCTTATTACCATTGTATATTTAACATAGTGAACTCTTCAATGTAATCATAGATATGTAGTTCAATGTAATATAGTCTATTTATATATCTCAATCATGACAAATAAAATATGAAGAAAGATGGATAAAAGGACCACTTAGATTTTAAAATTTTAAATGGTCAATGGAATGTCATAAATTACTAATATTAATATTTATTTATCAGTAATTAACAAACATGTATTGAATCAGTCTTACATGTCAAGATGCAATGTATTTTAGACCAAGCATATTATTACAGCTCAATAACCTCACAGGATATGTAGTCATCACATCAATTAAGGAACTAGAGAATGCATGTTAGACTTATGTCCACTAATATTTACCCTATTTAAATTACCTTCTTATTTTCTTATATGAATCTTATTCAATGATCATGTATCATCAACCAAAGGGTTAGGAACCCTTTTCCTATATTTTCTTGTCAATAATGCAAGTTATTTTAATTGGCATGATATTGAAAACTATCAAAAGAATTAAAGAGATATTTTTTAAACCTACAACCTACCAATCACGATGATACATAGGGGGAACTCTATGTTTAATGATATGAAAGAGTTAGGAAGAAAACAAACCTTGGAGATTTCCCCAAATCCTTTTATAAATTTATAAGTCATTTCAAAATCAATCAACAATTATCTTAAACTCAAAATGATCTACAACTCATTACTAGATATAGTGAAGAAGAGTGATAAAGAAATTTCAATATACTTGGAATAGGGAAAAGAATAATGACAACATAAATTCACAAGTAGCTAAAAGATAAATATCTCAAATATCAATAACTTCTCTTCTATCTATATATGAG
Source organism: Thuja plicata (assembly GCA_018584345.1). Taxonomy (NCBI): domain Eukaryota; kingdom Viridiplantae; phylum Streptophyta; class Pinopsida; order Cupressales; family Cupressaceae; genus Thuja; species Thuja plicata. The sequence continues at coordinate 46,489 of MU224207.1, forward strand.
TATAGAGCGATTATTTTGTAATCATTGTGAGTTAGAGATATTGTATTATTGATGACAATTTAGAAATTTATTACAAATATTCTTCTATATTTTTTATATGGATTTATAAGATTCATGGATCATATGACTCATTTCCATCAATTTTACACAATAAAAAGTTTCAAGATCTACACAATCCTCTCTAGTTTCAATAATCTTTCAAGTGATATTATATGGTTCATCTTAAGGATCAATATTGAAATTAATAAAATCTTCTTGTAAGATTGATTATAAGATTTTTAAGGGAAGTTTCTATTATTGTTCATGCATCCACCATACAATAATTTTTTACAATTTAATTTATTTATATTATAATCCTTTATTATGGAGAGGAATTCAATTAATTGTTCTTTTAATAACATTTTTTTAGAAAAACAATTTTTTAATTATCTATCAGTAATATTTGTGTGTACATTAGTAATCTACTTAAACTTTGTTCCAATGATGAAATATTTAGATTAAGGGAGAGATGACTTTTACCAATTTAAAATAAAATAGTACTTTCAATTAAGCTAATGGTTGATCACCAATAGTTCCCTTTTTGTCCCCAATTCAAACATTCAACAATCAAAATTGTTTTAAATGTTTATATATTTATTAAATATAAAAAAATGTTTCATGATTAAATAATTAAAGATTCTACGATTATCATAAAGATATTTTTTCTTTAACAATTTTTTTAATGAAAAACATCCATAATTTTTTACTATTCTTTCAAGCATCAATCAAATTTCTACTAGTAGTTTTTTTTTTAAATATCCAACTTGAATTATTTCAGTTTACATAACATTATATTTATAATTAAAAATTATCTTATATAACAACTCAAAATTAAAAAAATTAAAAAAAAATCGAAATCATTTAACCCAAATAAATGAACTTATCAATCATTATCAAGTCCTATATAACAAAAAAAAATAAAAATAATAAATAATTATTATAGCTCGTTAATTAAAAATATCCAATTGTTAAATTAAATAATATTTTGATAAGACTAAAAATATTTCTTTATGGAACTGATTACTAAAGGTTGGTATTTAAATAAATGTATGGTTTATTATTAAAGGATACACTTTGAACTCTGACATCAACCTTGAACTCCCGGTGAGTATTTCAAACTGCAAGTCTACGTGTTATCTTTGACAAAATTTCAGCAGGAGGAGAATCCAAGTTTGATACGGACATGAAATTATTTGCTCTGGTTGACTTCTCATGGAAATAAAACGTTAATATTATTACATTCATACTCTCGGCTTAAATTCAAAAAAGGGAGCCACAACTTGTTATTGTTTTATAGATTTAGCTATATTCAAATATTGTTTTTAAATCCTATGTGTCGTAATTATTAATCGATGTTTAAGAATGCTGTCATCCACGTTGAACTATAGTTGGACAAAAGTATCTCAATATCTTCGACTGCCGAACTATTTCTATCCATTTTTTCCCTTCTGCGAATTTCTCTACGTTGTTTGGATGTGAACTTTTGGTCCTTCTCTATTTTTTTTCTTGAAATCCTACACCGTACATAACATCGTGTATTCCAGTAGCGAGAGAGTTAAAGTTTTTCAGCACATTCAAATACACATGCTAAGTCTCTTTTTTTCCCCTCTTGATTTTTAGGTATCCTTTCAATTCGTTTTCTATACAATAATGGTTTCATGGTACTATGAAGTTGTCTGGGTTTCTTGTGAATCTATGTACTTGTAATCTTATTTTAACATTCTTTGTAGTAATGTAATACTTAATGTGTATAAATGTGTTTGGCTTTATGAATTTGTACTTGGGGTGATCTAAGTTTAATTAAGGAAAGTAATGTTTTGGGAGCATGATGATTCTGAATCTGGAAACAATGCTCTACATCCTTTCCATGAGATCACTACTACTCTTCTCTGATTCATTCTATCAGTCGTTTGTATGAATCTTGCAATACCCTCTCCATCAAAATTCACCATTTTCCTTGGATATTTCTAAGTTGGTTCCTATCGACACAAATTGAAATAGAAGATGTGAGTCAAAATCACAAACTGGAGAAACTAATCTTCAACTAGAATTCAACTGGCATTTCCTTGTTTTGCAATTATTTGTTTGGGAAAAACAACTCTCTAGAAATAATAAAGGACTTTACAATCTAAGTATTATTCTTGGTAATGAAGATATTCTTGATGGCTTCATGGCCCTTGTAATCTTAGATTTAATTTCTCTCCATTGAGTTTGGCCCTATAACGGTTTGAAGCTTTTGAGAAATTAATCAAGTGGTAGGTGCATTCTTTAATACTTATCTAGAAAATAACAAATAGATTACATCCTTCATTATATTTTTCAAGTTGTTCTATGAGATGGTTATTGTGGAACCCGTAAGCATAGTTGCCAAGAAAATCTAATACAGTTGTAAGTTATTTATCTCTCTTTAATGTGATAATATACTATGAATATGGCCTATTTTGGTCATGAAATCATAACCACAAGCGTGATCACATGGCTATATGAGTTTTAAAAAGAAATTATCATATAAATAGATAAGATGCAAAAAGTGTTGCTAGAATTTGTATACATTGAAGCAATTTCATTTATTTTGATGGTTTAATAATCCATTACTAATTTTGGGAGCATACTCAATTTTAGGTTTAGAAGAACTTACCTCGAAATCATTGTAGGTTGTCATACAAGGGTTTGCTACCTACCTAAGCAACCGTGGATATTACAAGGCTTAACATCTAGATGATTTAAATTTTGTACTCAGTATTTTTAGTTTATTTGTAATGTTCATACACATTTTTATATTTTGAGGGTGCATTCAATGTATTGTTCTTTAATTTTTATAATTTCTTTGGCTATATATTTTTTGTGTTAAGGTTATTCATTATCCCCTTTGATTGTTCAGCTAGTAAAGAGGAACCAATGAAGGAGACCATTCATCTTGGGGATGACCTTATGTTGCATTTACAATCACCTCTAGTCCCTTCAGACATTGCATCTTGTATTCTAGAGGTTGTTGATCTATGTGATAGACTTTCTAAGAAACATTTTCTCTATAAGTTTAATTTCCCACTTGCATACAAATATTCTTCACGTCGGGATGGGCCATAAATTCAAACCCCGACCTTTGCTCCAAAAAATCTAGAGGCTAAAAAAATTAAGTATGGATGAACTCTTATTGGGCTCTCTAAAATTTGAAACTTTCAGAGGCCGAAAGGCTGAAATTCTGAGCCTCAAAAAATGGCTAAGTGTCAAAACTATTTTTTGCAAAATCTATCTAACTCCCCAAAATGGACAATCAGTCTGGGAGGATATCTGGATGAGCGTCTCGAAGCCTCTATACTATTTATTGCACCTCATCATAATCTACCTCTTGCACATTACTGAGGTGTTTCTCTTACTTTTCTCTAAAGGTAGTCAACTCAAAAGCAAATAATTTGAGTTCCTCTTCGTGCTCATACATTCTTTGGATATCCTCTTTAAATCTAAAGAGTTGATGGAGGTCCTCCTTTGTGTTAACCCCTGCCAGAATCCCCTTGAACCATAGCACAATTCTCTTTACCAGAGACAAGACTTGTTTCTCTTTATCCTCATACAACTCCAAATCTATACATGTGAAGAAATCTTCTATTTTCTCCACCCATATCATAACTCCCTCATGTCTCCAGCAGACTTTGTTCATGCACTTTTCATAAACCTTTATTATCTTTTTTATTGTCTTAGTTGATGTTGCAAAATTATCCAATTCTGCACCCTCGTATAATTTAACCAAAATTTGGAAGCGATGCTTCCTTATTATCTTAAGGTCCTTGAACACTTTCTGCCATCTATTTAATTGTAAATCCAATCCTTTCTCATCTTCCATCATATCCACCAACTTGGTTGCCTCCTTAAGAATGGTCCTAAAATGTTTGAAAATGGCTCTAATGATTCCGTCGCCTAATTTCTCAAAATCTACCTTCCAATCTATACACGCTTGAAAAAAAGAATGTGTTACTCCTCCCGAAAATTCAAGGGTGGACTTCTTCTCGAATAAATCATGTAATGAGGCTTCCGAGAAACTTGGGTCAATGGGACCCACTATTTTGAGAATGAAGCTCTTTAGTGCTTCATTCTGTTCAGTTAGTGATTTTATCCTTTCCTCATCTTTGTCCATAAAAACTAATGCATGTTTCAGCCCTAAAGCCACTAATGCTTTTCTTCCTTCTCTTGTAGGTTCCCCTAAATCAACCTCATCAAAGTTATAATCCTTAGGAGTTATCTTCATCTGGATGCCACTGGTTGTGGGTATTGCCACTTGTGCCTTCCACTGGCCCCTGTTGTCTTGAGTGACATAGGACATGGTCCTTGCAGGTACACTGCGTTATGCTTGGTGAAAGGCTTGGCCTAAAAAAGACATATTTGTGTCCTCTTCTTCATTATAAACTCTATTTATAGGTTGTACCTCCTTATTAAAACATGTAGGTTTAGTAAAGGTCATGAATAGCTCGTACGGAGCAATGATCAAAACTGAGGCCATCCCTTATGTACCCTAGACTTTCATATTCTCTTTGGCTTCTCTCTCCTTCTCCAATTCTTCTCAAACCTCTGAATTATCTTCTTCCTACATCTCTTCTTCTGTGATTTTATGCTTCTCTCCAGTAGTGATATATGGCTCCACATTTGTTTTCTCAAGTGGAGGAGTACTTTCTTCCATTGTAGAATCTTCCTCTTCCTGGGGCTTTTCAACATCTTCGGATGAGCTTTTCATTACTTCTGTCCATAGACCTATTACATGTCTCTTCTTTTCTTGTGTAGACAGTGTTGGCCTTGTGGAAAAAGGAGCGGGAGCAATTGGATATGAGTAAAAAATCAGAATACAAGGAGGAGTAGGTGCATTTGGTGGAATGAAAGGAGGGGTAGGAGTGGGAGGTGGAATGAAAGGAGGAGTTGGAGTGGGAGGTGGAATACAGGAACTATGTCCCACACAAATATCCTTCCCAGTTGTGTCACTTGGTACTTTTGCCTACTCTATTTGTATTGTATGGGTGTTTGAGAGCTCTTGGGTAACATGTACCTCTTCATTCTTGTCTATTCCTATAGGCTCCATGGAAGATGAAGGTATCCCCGTATCCACATACTCCCATGAGTAGGATTCCTTGGTTTGTTTTCAATTATGGGATTAATAAATTGGAATGGGGGTACCAGCAACAAGTTGAGTCCACTTTTTGGCAAAAAAGTGGAACTGTTTTCCCTATTTTTCAAAATTCATCCCAATTGATCAAAAAAATTGAAGCACTTAAAGATAGAATCTTAAGAAAAGTCAGTAATATGTGTAAAGGGGGGAAATTTGTTGTGGATTGATTTGGTTTTGTAGATTGTATATTTCATTAACCTTTACATTTAATTTATGTTTTGAATGTGTTATTGTAGTGTGATTAAGCATATAGGGGGAAGGAAGATAAGACGTTCCTCTTTTATCTCCAAATGTAGAAATGAAAGATCCAAATTGATTAACCCTAAAGTAGGATCAATGCACAAATGAATCAACCATTCAGAAATGGGAGAAAGGGAGAAGATCTTAAATTATATTTTATTATTAAGGAAATATGATATATAATAGTAATTGAAAAGGATGAGAGGAAGTACCAACCTTAAAGAATTGCAGATCAAAGAACATTGTTTTCTGGGGCCTGTACTCTACTTCTAGAAAATATGAAGTATGATCTAGAACCGGAACGCAGAGAAGAACAAAACCCAAAAATATTTTTCCAATCCGACACCGTCTTATGAAAAAGGTCGACCTTGACCCAATAATCTCACCATTGACCCAATAATCTTGACCCTGACCTGCACAGGTTTGACAGAAAATCTATTCATGGATCCCAATAGTTTGCTATAAAGGGTATCCAAATCTGGCCTCAAATCTTCAGTCCTGAACCTGTACCTGCAAGAAAAAGAGATTTTTTGTTGGGGGGAGGGGTTTGCCTTAGTCAAACCCAAATTTTGGAATTAACCTCAAATATATGTATTTGAAATTGCAGAAGTAAACAAAGTAAATGCATAAATTCACCTTGCTTGTAAAAGTCCTTGAGGGGGATTCGAATCCTTGAATCCACAAGTATGTATGCACTAATGTATCTATAATTTAGAATGTAGAATGTCTTCAATCAATTTCTTGTAGATCTCCAACACCAAATCTTGAATGGGTTCTTGATTATGAAGAGGCTTGGAAGAAGATTGATGAAGAGATCACCAAAAAGGGCACTATGTAGCTTGAATCCTTCAATGGCCTCCCATGGATCTCTTTGAATGCTTGAAGGATTGATTGTGGATAAATCCTTGCTTCAAATATTGCTTGATTTCTTGCTTGAACTTCACTTGATGATGTTTCTCAATTTCTCAAGGATGTTTAGGCTTCAATAGAGGACTTAGAGAAAATGAGAGGAAAAAGGCTCCCTTTTATATGAAATTAGGGCACAATCTTCGAAGGAGGCCGACATAGGAGAATTAAATTCCCATTAAATCCTTTACCCCTAGGAGAGGACATAAGTTAAATATAATTTAGGAATCATCACTTCAGAACTTGACATAGCCGACCCAAAAGCGGGAATTAACCTTTTCAAAGACCGACATCCGGAAACTGTGGGACCTTGAAATCTGGACCCTAGGTCAAGGTCGAGGTCGACCTTGACCTAGGTCAGGGGTGAGGTTGACCTTGACCTAGGTCAGGTTCAAGGTTGACATAGACCCAAAATTTTGACCCTGACCCTGAGGTCAAAAATCATAGATTTACAGTCTAGAATGTCAGGAATTGGCCAGAGAAAGGTGGAGAATTGGGGCATAAGAAAGGAAAAGCCAGGTCTAAATCAGAAACCAATTCAAGGTTCTTGACATGACCCCAAAACCACTTACTCGGAAGGCTAAACTAGTCTATCATGGAAGTGCTTCCATTTTTTGACTATACATTTAGCCCCCACTTTAGCAAGAGTATGGACTCAACACAAACTCTTGGTAAAGGAGATCATAAAGAATAGACAATCTTATTGGAATAAAAAAGGGACAAAGAAATCCTCAAGCCCCCAAGGGACTTAAGTCTTTATCAACCCTAAGATCATGATAAGAGAGACATCACTAGTTAAGGAGAGAGAGAGGGTGTGATTATCTTGCCCAATGAGAACTTATGTCCCATTGTGAACCACACAAGTAAACAGCGTAACTGGAAAGATGGAATTGAACCGCCTAGTGAATGTGTCTACTCACTAGTCAACCCATTAGGGAGATCTATTCTTAAAGGGATCAAAAAAATTGAAACTGGAGGGATTAAGAGATCAGTGTAAATTTAAACTGGAGGGATCAAGAGATCCTAAATAAGTAAAAATGTAAAATGTCCATGCTTTAAGGATTAGTTTTTAATCCATAAAGGGAAAAAAATTTTAAGTGCTTGAAAATATTTTAAACGTGCATGTGTGTGAAAAGTGAGTAGAGCGTATGCCCCCATGTTAAATTCATTGCTTAACACTTTAACATGAGCAATGGCTTAAACAGAAACATAAATAACTCTATGGATGATGTTTCCACTATGAGATGCCCTCAAATGAAGACAAATCAAGGGAAATAAAACATAAACATACAAAAGAGCACATAAGGGATCTACCTACTGTGGGGTCAGTATGATCATAAGATAACATGTACATATAAATATGATATTATTGCAAATGAAATGACATCATTCCCCAAAGAAAGTAGAACTACAATCACAATGGAGGAAAGAAACTTAAGAGTTACGAAGAAGAATCTTTTCGGACCACAATATGGAGACCAGAAATAATCAGTGCTACCATGTCGTAGATCCAAGCAGATTATACAAGGGAAACATTTAAATGAACAATAGCATAAGAAAAACATAACATAGAAACAACATATAGAAGAATAAAGATACATATAGAGGAATTGGACAATAGGCTTGAATCTTTTATCACCTTGCACCAACAAAGTAACAAGGGTCGTATAAAAGAATCTAACAAACATTTAGCAAACACATTACGGGAGAAGCACAGTACAACATGCAAACACAAAAAGGGCTACCATGAAGGATAAGCCAATCAAGCGCATCGCCGACCCTCCCCATCTTGGTTTATGTTATTTAGGGTAAGTGGGAAACTCGCAAGAGGTACTATATCCAATACAGTAGGAATGATAGTCAGTTCCAAACAAGGATCCTCTTGAGAATCGAGTTGCTCGATACTAGGTGTAATTGTCAATTGAGTTGAAAGCATATGAGGTAAGTCAGTATCAAGATCAATGATCTCATATTCATCACTAAGATCAATAGGATCATCTAAAGTATCCTCCTCATCAAGATTAATTGAAATGGGATCTAAGATATGAATAATATCATCAGAATCATTTATCCTAACATCATTATGGATATTGAATTCTTTCGACACATCAGGCATAGGTTGGTCAAAAGAAGGTAAAGAGTTTCGAAGAAGAGAAGCACGAGACCTAGCATTAGCTTTGCACTTCTTACGACATTCATTATTATTTTTTTGTTTTCTTAACATAGCTTGAGAACTAGGAGGAATGACCACAGATTCCTTCACAGGTTCTATAGGAGGATTCTCAATGGGTGGTAATGAAACAGAAGGAGTTGGATTATTAGAATTAGAAGTAATGGGTAAAGGAGGTATGGAAGTAGGCAAAAGACCACAGTTGAGATCTATCTGAGGCATGCTTAACTTAGCAATTTTACGATGTTGGTAGGCTTGATATGAGTGAAAAAGATGATCAGGGCGAGGAGGACATGAGTTAAGTAATGAAGGCCAAATGAAATCAAGAGTAGCACAATCTCTAGGCCTAGAAGGTTGATACAAACTATGATTAATCATTTTGACTTCTCCATTATGAATGAACTTAAGACATTTATGAATAGGAGAAGAGATAGCATGCATAGCAGATATCCAAGGTAAACCAAATTTTATTTGAAATTGATCAGAAGTAGGAATAACAACAAAGGTAGTATCTACAACTTTACCACAAAGTTCCACCAATAATTTGATAGAACCAAGTGTAGGATAAAGAAAACCATTACACGTTTGGATCCATGCATCAGATGGATCATAGCAATCACGTTGTAAATTTTTCATAAAAATATTTTCCTCAGTAATGAAATTTATTAAAGATGTGGGATCAACAAGACAACCATGAGTAGGTATCTTAGCAATCCTAGCATAGATGTAAAGGGGACCATCAGGATCTTTAATCATTTCAAAATCATCAAAGGTGATTAAAAGTTCCCTGAACCACTTATCTTTAGTTTGTTTTTGAGTTTTAGGTGGAATGGGAAGTTGAAGCAGAGGTGAAGGATCATGAATAGTAGGTTGAGATGAGACAACACACTCCACATGATTAACAATGTGATTAACATCATCCATCTTTGAATCATAAACAATATCCACAGAAGATGGTTGAGCTATGGTATTAGTATCATGTGTAGGTAAAGGATTCGTATAGATTTGAAGGTTTTGATTAGGAGGAGAAAGTGATTTATTTCCACTACCATCAAAATTATCAACAGAAAAAGCCTTAGAATCAATTAAATCTTGGATTTTATGCTTTAGAGAATAACATTTTTCAGTATCATGACCATTCTGGCAATGGTATTGACAAAAAGCTTTAGAATCAAAGGATTTTGATGCTATCATGGTAGGGAGAAGAGGTCGAATAGGAGGCAAGGTAATCATATTAGCACTTAACAACCTACTCATTATAGAATGCAAAGCTTTAGAGAGAGGAGTAAACGTACGATTCATACGAAAAGAAGTGGATGCAGAAGTGGCCTTATTGGATGTAACAACTTGATCAGCAACTGCATTCATCTATTTATTTTTTAGGTTTCTGAAACTTATTAGAACTAGGAGCATTATCACTCTTATCAATGGGAATAGGAGCCATTGGAGTGTTGCTCTCAAATTGACTCACTCGTAACTGATAATGGTGAAGTTCTACACAAAGTTGTTGAAAAGAGGTAAATTCACTAAGCAGAATCTTATCTCTAATATCCTTTTGTAAATTTGAAATAAACATGTGTTGAATATCAATATCAAGAACAAGATAAGAAATCTGAGCATACAAATGCTTAAATCTACCAATGAAATTAGTCAATTTTTTCTTAATGTTTTGTTTACAATGAATTAAATCAGTTGAGGAAACTTGTGGACCAATGTTATTTTGAAATTGTTGGATAAAAGTATTAGCAAGTTTAGGGAAAGAATCAATTGAATAAGGAGGTAAAGAACAATACCATTGCAAAGCCTTATCATGAAAAGTTCTAGCAAACAATTTAGCTAAAATTCTATTGTCATGAGCATAATCACTACAAAGGATTTGAAATGTTTTAACATGAGTGACAGGATCGCCTTTACCATTGTAATTTTGAAGATGAGGCATATTGGCTTGTTGAGAGACAACAACACGAATGATGTCTAAGGATAAAGGACTACCCATGTCACATGTAGGAATGCTAAACTTGGATTGGGTTAATGATGCAAGTTGTTGTTGTAAAGCTGACACAGTTTGAGCCAAACTAATAATTGTGGAAGCATTAGAAGACACATGTGGCATAGGAATGTTAGGAACACTAGGAAAAGTGTAGGAAGCAGCAGGACTAGAAGATACAACCAGTGGAACATTAGGAACCACAGTTGGAAGGGGATTAGAATAAGTAAAAGGTACATTATGATATGAAGGTTGTGAGGTAGGTAAAGATACCGAAGGAGCACTCACAGGAATATATGCAATTGGGATAGATGTAGTCATCAAAGGAGGAGTATAAGTAGGAATGCTAGGAGCTGAAGAAGGTCCTTGCCTAGTGATAGGAGGTGTATATCCTAATTCTTGAGCCTCTTGAGATAAAGGTTTAACATTTGAATGCACAAGATGAGTAAGACCACGCAAGAAGTTAACACCTTGATCATTATCACGAAGGAATTTCTTGAGAGCCTCTATAGCTTGGATGTAATCTTGATTATGGTTTTCTTGGATAAGCCAATTTCCCATTTTATCAAGTTCGGTTGAGAGTTTTTGCACTTGTTCAGGAGGAACTCTTAAGTAATCATCCTCATCATGAGATGAGTGAGAAGAGTTATGCTCCATAGAAGGATTAGAATCATGATTTATCAAGTTATCATCCGGGATCCTAAGGAAAGGAGAGGAAGACTTGAGATCAAAGGAACCCATAAGTCTATCGTTTCTTCTAACCGGGATACTATATGTAGGACTAGAAGTGGTAAAGATTGTACACTAATGCAATGCAAATGAACTAACACAAGATATTCATTTATGAATTTGAAATGTAATCGAAAGAACATGCAAGATCTAGCATAAACATGTAAATCTAACACCAAAAAGAAAGAGTTGTCTATCATGTGTTCACCAAATGTAAAGGGGAAAAATTTGTTGTGGATTGATTTGATTTTGTGGATTGTATATTTCCTTAAACTTTACATTTAATTTATGTTTTGAATGTGTTATTGTAGTGTGATTAAGCATATAGGGGGAAGGAAGATAAGATGTTCCTCTTTTATCCCCAAATGCACAAATGAAAGATCCAAATTGATTAACCCTAAAGTAGGATCAATGAACAAATGAATCAACCATTCAGAAATGGGGGAAAGGGAGAAGATCTTAAATTATGTTTTATTATTAAGAAAATATGATATATAATAGTAATTGAAAAGGATGAGAGGAAGTACTAACCTTAAAGAATTGCAGATCAAAGAATGCTATTTTCTGGGGTCTGTACTCTATTTCTGGAAAATCTAAAGTATGATCCGAAACTGGAATGCAGAGACAAACAAAACCCAGAAATATTTTTCCAATCTAACACTGTCTTATGAAAAAGGTCGACCTTGACCCAATAATCTCACCACTGACCCAATAATCTCGACCCTGACCTGCACAGGTCCGACAGAAAATCTGTTTGCGGATCCTGATAGTTCGTTGAAAAGGGTATCCAAATCTGGCCTCAAATCTTCAGTCCTGAACCTGTACCTGTAAGAAAAAGAGATTTTTTTGTTAGGGGGAGGGGTTTTCCTTAGTCAAACCCTAGTTTTGGAATTAACCTCAAATATATGTAATTGAAATTGTAGAAGTAAACAAAGTAAATGCATAAATTCACCTTGCTTGTAAAAGTCCATGTAGAGGATTTTAATCCTTGAATCCACAAGTATGTATGCACCAATGGATCTAGAATTTAGAATGTAGGATGTCTTCAATCAATTTCTTGTAGATCCCCAATAGAAAATCTTGAATGGGTTCTTAATTATGAAGAGGCTTGGAAGAAGATAGATGGAGAGATCACCGAAAAGGGCACTGTGTAGCTTGAATCCTTCAATGGCCTCCCATGGATCTCTTTGAAAGCTTGAAGGCTTGATGGTGGATGAATCCTTGCTTCAAATATTTCTTGATTTCTTGCTTGAACTTCACTTGATGATGTTTCTCAATTGCTCAAGGATGTTTAGGCTTCAATAGAGGACTTAGAGAAAATGAGAGGCAAAAGGCTTCCTTTTATATGAAATTAGGGCACAATCTTCTAAGGAGGCCGACAAAGGAGAATTAAATTCCCATTAAAGCCTTTACCCCTAGGAGAGGACCTAAGTTAAATATAATTTAGGAATCATCACTTCGAAACCCAAAACAGCCGACCCGGAAGCGGGAATTAACCTTTTCAAAGACCGACATCCGGAAACTGTGGGACCCTAAAATCTAGACCCTAGGTCGAGGTTGACCTTGACCTAGGTCAAGGGTGAGGTCAACCTTGACCTAGGTCAGGGTCGAGGTCGACATAGACCCAAAATTTTGATTCTGACCCTGAGGTCAAAAATCATAGATTTGCAGTCCAGAATGCCAAGAATCTAGAAAGGTGGAGAATTGGGGCAGAACAGGGGGAAAGCCATGTCTAAATTAGGAACCCATTCAAGGTGCTTGACATGACCCCAAAACCACTTACTCAGAAGGTTAAACCAGTCTATCATGGAAGTGCTTCCATTTTCTGACTATACAATATGAAATGTAGTACTCAAAGTCTAGTTTCCCATTATGTAATTTATATTAATACCCAGATAATAAAAATTGGATTTCACTAAGTGTTTCCAAAAAAATATATTTAAAACTCACCTTTTTGGGACCTTCCATGCCTGTGTACCGCAACCATAATTTGACCTAAATGAAAGTATTTTTTTGAATCCTTTTGGAATACCACTTTTAAGACACTCAAGATTGATGGGTATATTTTTTGTAATTTTTTACTGAATATATTTTTTTCTACAATTTTTGTATTGGGCATAATTTTTATTTTGAAAACCCCTCGTCTACGACAAGCATAAGTTGACCTAAACTCATCATTTTTTAGTTTTTCCTTTTTTTTAAAAAAAGTGAAAATAATTGTCTTTAGTTTGATTTCATATAATTTTTTTTTCTAAAAATATGAAAATAAATTAATGTTATACAAAATAAGGAAACTTGTTATTTCACGCTTATTGACCTGTTTTATTAGAAATTATTTAAAAATTAAAAAAATAAGTCCAATTTACAAATAAGCTACGTATTTATAATACATATAATTATATCTAAAATGGGTTTTAATTTGGTGGAAAAAATCTTTATAAAACATCTTTTTGCAAAAGTGGGTTCCGCGCGCAAAAAGTTCCTCTAGAAGTGGACTCAACTTCTTGCACTTACCCATGGAGGAGTTAGACTAACCCATGGAACTAATGGAACCTGTCCTTCCATAATTACTTCTCCAATAGGACCAAGTAGATGTATCATTTTTTTTCTTGAGCACGGCAAGATTTTGAGAGTCTGAAATGTCAAACTCATGAGGAGCAAGGGAAACTTGGGGATCTCATTTTTCTTCTTGTGCTCGTGTTTATGTATTAATCAACACATCTCCTTCTTGACCTTTCCTTCTAAGAGTATTAATTCATGACCGTGTTCTTCTTGATAAATCCACATGCTCTTCTACCTCTTCTTCTTCCTCTTCCAAGGTTTCCAACTGTGGAGATGTAAAGGACCTCTTCCTTTTTGTAGACCATTTTCTTCTCCTCTTTAGCAGCCTTGGATCATGTGACCTTGATCCAGTCAGAGATTTAACTACATTAGGAGTTTATCCTTGTGAAGCATTTGGTTGATCAGGAGGTGGATTGATGCTACCAGTCATTCTGGTCTTTGCTGGTTTGGACTTTGGGTTAGAACCATATCCCACCGAGCGATCATGCCTATATACTATCTCTGGTTTTTGAGGGGCTGCCTCTCTAAATTTATGCATTACCACCCTCTCCCTTTGTTTCTTATCCCCTTTGGATGGTGGATTCAACTATGGTTTCATCGGTATAGAATCCATTTTGAACAACTTTTTGATCCAATTTTTGGTGCTTTTCACAACATGCCTAGCCTTGAAATTAATGATATTGTTCTCTTCCTTGTCTACTTCTGCATTTAAGATAGGTATTGTATATATCTTATCCTTATTATATAAATGATCTAATACATCCTCTGTCTCCATATCTGATACCTATGGCTGAATGCTAAGTTCCATGACATCCTGTACTAAATCAAGGGACAATTTGTAATAGACATGAATCATGACCTCATAATCATATACATAGTTTATGGGTAAAAGTATGAAACTCTATCACACTTGGGGACCATTTGACATGTTTCAGCCGTACGTATTTCAGCCGGACATACGTGGCGCACACACGGTGCCATGTGGCATCAAAGTGGTAGAGGGGTTCCGATTGAAACATGTCCGGCCGAAACAGGTCCAGCCGGACCCGTTTCAGCCGGAACCCATAAAAACTATATAAATGCAAAAATTTGGTTAGAGCGGCTCATTTGCCCTGAGCGCCTTCCAAGATTTGAGGAGCGGAATAGGAGTACTTCGGCCAAAAATAGGTAGGAATTTTTATTTTTTATTTTTAAATGTTTTTCAATTTTGTTATGTTAAATTAATGTAGTTTTACTATTATTTGATGTTTTTTTGTTTTAATTTTGTTATTTTTAATTTTAGAAAATATAAAATATTGTTTAATGTAGATTTAAATTTATTTTTTAGTTAGAATCATATGTTAGTTAGTTAGTTAGTTAATTTAGTTTTATTACATGTTTCAAAACATTAGAAAAATGTTACAAAACATTAGGAAACTATTAAAAAACATTAGGAAAATGTTATTTAGTTTTAATTAATTTAGTTTTAATGCATATGTTTCAAAACATTAAGAAAATGTTACAAAACAGTGCAAGAAAATGTTACTTATGAAAACATAAACTCTAACAAATGAACCCTAACATGAAACTGAAACATAAATCAACATAAACTCTAACTTTAACCCTAACATGAAACCTTAACCATATTGGACCCTAACATGAAACCGTAACTAACTAGAACCCTAACATGAACCAGGTAACAAAACCTTAAGAAAATGTTACAAAACATTAGGAAAATATTACAAGACATTAGAAAACATTCTAGTGTTACTTGAAGTTCATATTAATCATAACATTTGCACGTACCAGGTAACATGTGAAACCCTAATATGAAACCAACATCAAACCCTAACATGAAATTGAAACATGAAATAGAAACAAAAAATTTAACATA
>MU224207.1:72473-125826 GCA_018584345.1 Thuja plicata
TATATATATATCACACCCACACATATGTCCTTTAAAAAAATGAGGAACATGCATTTATAATACACAAACTAAGCAAATATTTTCTTTGACATGGATGGATGCATACCTAGATATATAATTCCTAAACATGCATATAGCTATGTTTAATGTTTACATAAAAATTAATAAAGTGGGAACACATAATCTAAAAGAATCCCTAATTAGAGAAAAATATTCATGATCTAAGAAGCCTATTTTATTTAATCATTCAAACACCAAGAAAGCCATATCCAAAAATCACATAAGGGTAATTTTTTTAAAGAAAACCCTTGTCAAATTTCCTTCCAAATGAATTTCACACCTATACCGATTATCCCAATCACATCTTTTCCCACAAACACTCACATGCATGTACACACCATATCTATAGAGACACGAAGATGATAAAGATTGAAAACTGAAACTTTCAAAGTTTTTTACAAACCCTATTTTGAATCAATGAGTAAATTCAAAAGAGAAGAAGAAACAATTCAATCCCCAAACTCCAAAGCTTTAAACTAATTTGTTAAACCCCAAAAGTTTCCAGAAAAACTCTTTCAACTTGATAGAATGACTAAAATGGCCTTCTAAATCTATAATATAGAAAACCTAGAAAGCTAGGGTTTGAAAAGTGCAACCCTAATCAAGAATTAAAATTAAACTTAAAAATTAATAAGAAAATCCCTTTTATTTTAATTTAACTTAATTTAAGTTTGCACAGCTTAACTTTCTAGATTAAAGTTAAATTTCTAATTTATTAATAAAGTGCATTTAATTGCATGATTATATTTTAATCACATAAATAAAAATATGCAACTTAAAATAAATATCACTTAACTCAACTATACATTTTAATTTCCATTTTTTATTTAATATTAATTAATTCTCAATTATTATTTTTAGACTTTAGAATTAAATCACTTAACAAAAATAGGTATTTAATTAATACTTAATAATAAAATAGCCATATATTAATATTTTAGTAGTTAGCGATGGAGGGAGAGCGACAGAGAACTAGGTTAAGGGTTTTGAGCATACTGCATGGACAACAACAACGTATGTAGAGTATTAACAGAGATCATCGTAATACAGGTAGATTCCAACAACAAAATCATTCTCTTAACCAAGAACATCCGGATAGACAAACCCAACAATAATGGTGTGACCCACATTTTGCCTAAACTCTCTCAAAACTTTTTCGGGGGCCACCCATTGTGCAGCCTGCCAGGAAACGTGAACAAAATCTACAACCCAAGGGCTTTCAGTCATACCCTTTTTAACAGTAGAATAAACATAAGAGTGGAAATGACCTGGCTAGGAAGGTAGACAACATTGTTGATATATCCATTTTCAGAGGGAAAGGTATTGTCCAGCAAATGAAACCTTTCTTCTTATACCCTAGATTCCATATTAAGACAGGTCTCTAGGAAAAGGTGCAAAGGATTTTTTTTGACCAGTAAGATCAGGCGTCTAATTTTCAAGGCATCGCTAGCTATGAGTAGGGGGAAACCTCATGTCACACATCAAGGAAGCCCACGACCCCTAAGAGGCAAATAATCCTTAACCTAGAACCAACAAATTTCAAAAAGGTTCCTGGGCGGGAAAAATGTTTAGAGCAATATCAACCCCCAAGTCTGAAAATCGTTCCTCAACAGAACAAGGTAAGACATCATGCTCACCTTTTAACATAGAAGCAACCCATTTTTGACATATCCGAGGGAACACCACCAGGATCCCCAGCAAAATTTGGGCAAACACCTACTAATAGTGCAGATGTCATAAATGCCCTTGTTAATGACACACAGTCTGTAAAAGGGGACACTGTAGAAAGGCTCCCTACAAAAAAGATCACTAGAGTGACCTTCAATCCGAAAAATCCCACACAGATCTGGAAACCCAAACAATCACAGGAGCACCTCGAACGCGCCATGGAGCCCAAGGATACCCTACGAAAGCAAGATGAAGCATGAAGCATGATAAATATCACTCTACTAGAGCACATGCTTTAGGATCATGTTGGCTACTTGCGCAAAACAACTTTGATTGGTAAGTTCTCAACCAATGCTTTGCAATTTTCAGATATTAGGGATTAGGCTTATAAAAATTGGGTGGGGATGTCAGATATCTTTAGATTGGACCCTGACTCAGGATTTTTTGTTTCTATATTTAAGTATGTTGATCAGAGGGATGCTGTCCATAAAAATAAAGGATGGTTTTTCCATGGTTAGGGTCTGTTCACTTTGACATGGACCCCAAATTTTAAACCAGACCACACGGCTTGTAATTTTTTTCCCTTCTGGCTTTCTTTACCAATGTTTCCCCTGGAATATAGAGATTTAGAAATCATAGAAGTAATTGCTAACCAAATTGGTATCTTCATTCGACATGATTTCATTCCCTTTGAGACTCCACATAGAGATATCAGGGTTTGTGTCCTTATTGACCAATCAAAGGAGTTGCCAAGACAAATCAAGATCAACTCAAAATGGGGTGTTTGGGACCAGAGTATTGTTTTGCAAAGTGCAATTATTGGTCGGCAATTCCAAAACAAACTTGGCTACCTCACATCACAGTGTAAGAAGGGAGTTCATGCTGAGATCTTAGTATGTGTAAATCAGTGTTCAGAGCCAATAGTTTGCATGATGTGGTTAGCAAATCAGCAAAATGATGAGGATAAACATATACAGGATTTAGAATTGCCGCTAGTAGTAAACATGGAAACAAGTATCATCTCTTATTCCTACAAAGCATCTATATGTTTCTTTTTCACATTGAGATATATCTTCATGCTTCAGGACAAAGTAAGCAAGGTAGAAGCCCTCGAATGGAAAGAGACATATTCAATTAATCAGAACATTAACAATATTTTAACAATCTAATGTATAAAGAATCCCCCATCAATATCTCTGATATGTAGAATGTCTTCAACGAAAGGGTTGCAAGTGATTTTAAAGCTAGGAATCTTATAGAATCCATGATTACAGATTTTGCCTCCAAAATATTACATGAGGAGTCACTTGATGAGGGAGCTATGTATGAGGTAGACCAAAGGTTAACATGTGATAATCCAATGCATGTTTCACACTCACAAAGGGTTGTAGATCCAAAACATGAAAACATAGCCATTAACAAGAATTAGTGTTTAGAAGTGGTAAAAGTTACAGATATTGAATTTTAGAGCAAAGAAGTCCCTGAAAACTTACAAGTTCATCAAGGGGAATTAATGCTAACATAGAAAATCAATACACCTAGAGAGAACAAGGTACATTGTTCTCAGGAGAGCAATGAAATGGACCAGTCTGCATTCGGGGATCCACAGGTAGGCATTCTGGCTCAGCTCCTTAATACAACACAATCTGAAAGTATGGATGTGGATTATCTTAGTGGTATTGAGGAAAGCAAACAATAGGATTATAAAGAGGATAAGAGCCTAGAATTCATCATACCACTAGGCAGATATGACCCAAATCTCATTCTGTCAATTGACCAGATACCATATCAAAAAGAGAACAAAACGCTAACGCCTATAAAGAGGGGAAGAAAACCCAAGAGTCTAAAGACCAAGGTTAAAATTTCAGCAAGAATCCAATCAACCTTAGATGACAAGTTCACCGCTTCCAAAAGAGTGACAAGGATATCAAAGCGATCTCCTTGTCAACAATGAAGATAGCTTCATGGAATGTCAGAGGTATAAATGCCTATGACAAAAGATGTAGAATCAAGCAAGAGCTGGATTCTATGAGGGCTGACATCATTCTATTGCAAGAAACAAAGTTGTCACAAGAAAACTATGACAAAACATTAGGATAATGGACCAAGTGGCAATCTATTCACATGCAAGGTAATGGAGCTTTAGGTGGCATGTCTATTTTATGGATCCTAAAATAGTGCAAGGACAACTCATAGTACAAAATGACCATTGTTGAATTGTGACAATCAAGTTTTGGATTTATCCTTTATCTTGATTAGCGTTTATGGCCCCATGGAAACCCATGACAAGTAGAGAGTTTGGCTGAACCTAACACACTACATCTAGGATCAAGAAAATTAGCATATCATTATGGGTGGAGACTTTAATGCAATCCTTAAAGCTTTAGAAAAGATTGGAGGTATATGCCCCCCCATTAAAACTATATAAGATTTCTCTCAGTTTATTGAGGACAATAACTTGATGGATATTGAACCAAAAAAATGTCTCTTTTAATTGGAAAAAAAAAAAGAGCACACTTCTCCCATATTGCAGTAAGACTGGATAGGTTATTAATATCCCAGGACTAGAATATAACAACTTTTATCTTCCAATCAGAAATCATGGCCAGGCCTGGATCAGATCACTTTCCAATATCTCTTCATATTCAAGCTCCCATGACCAAACAAGGACTCAATCACCAATCAACCTTTAGATTTGAGAAGATGTGGCTTTGACATCCTCATTTCTTACCTTTAATCTAGCAATGGTGGATTAGTGCACCTAGGTGTGAAGGATCCAAAATGCACCAGTTTGTAGCAAAACTGCAACACATCAAAAAATGAAATGAGCTGACATTTAAAAATATTTTCAAAGAAAAAGAGATTGTTCACCAGCAGCTCGCAGATATTCTTGATAAGAAAATTAATCAGGGTATGGATAAGGAAAACTATGAGAAATAGAAACATCTACAACACGAATGGGAAGAACTATGTAAAAGAGAAGAAGTATATTAGCGTCAAAAGTCTCAGGAGTTATGGTTAAAAGAGGGGTACAAGAACACACAATAATTTCATGCCTCGGCACAACAGACAAGAGTAGAAAGCCGAATCTTTTTTATTAACAAAGTAGACAATGGTACAGCAGTATTTGATGCTCAAGGGATTCAAAATGAAGGGGTTAGATTCTTCAAAAATCTACTTGCACTAGAAAACTTACCAAGACCAGCAGACCATCAATTGAAATACATTCTGCAAGGCATCCCCTCAATTATCATAGCAGCTGATAACATGACACTAATGTCCCCCTTCACATTTTCAGAAATCAGAAAAGTAGTATTCTCTTTGCCCTCGGACAAATCTCCTATACCAGATGGACTCAAAGCCTTATTCTTTCAAGAGTGTTGGGATTTGATTGTATATGAACTACTTGGTGTTATTGAAGAATCAACAAAAAATAGAGCTATGTTAAAATAATTTAACACTACCAACATTGCCATTATCCCCAAGATCAAAGTTCCCAAAATATTTTTAGATTTCAGACTGATTTCACTATGCAACACAATATACAAGATAATAACAAAGGAAATATACTTGATAATGTAATACCTAATTCCAAAATTAGTTTCTCAAGAACAAGGTGACTTTGTCCCGGGAAGAGATACTATGGAGGGTGCTTTGGTGGCACGTGAGGTCCTACACTCAATCCACACAAGCAAGTCATCAAACTTTGTCATCAAGCTTGATATGATGAAAGCATATGATAGGTTAAGTTGGACCTTCCTCTTCAAAGTACTAAAATATTTTGGGTTTGATGATGGCTGGTGCAAATGGGTTAGAGCTTGTATTTCAAGAGCATGGGTTTTAGTAATAATAAATGGTGTTCCAGGAGGTTTTTTTCCTTCGATGCAAGGGATCAAACAAGGTGATCCATTATCCCCAGTTCTATTCATATTAATGGCAGAAGCCTTTAGCAAATACATTCATGTTAAGCACGCACTTGGACACTGAGAAGGCACAAAAATAGGGGAATCAAAATTAACAATTACTCACTCTTTATTCGCGGATGATACTCTGCTATTTGGAGAATCTAATGTAAAGGAGGCAATATAGATTAAACAAACTCTGGACTGGTAAATTGAAGTATTTGGTCAAAAATTCAATGCACAAAAGTCCAAAATATAATTTTTTCATACCAATCCGATTATCTCAACTAGAATAGCTAATTCTTTGGGATTCACAATTGACTTCCTACCTTCGGTGTACCTTGGTATTCCTTTTTTTATGGGAGAAAATAAAATTTCATATTGGACGCCTGTCATTGAAAGAATCAAATCTAGAACTGTGGCATGGAAAGCGAGATGGCTGTCATTAAAAGGGAAAATATTACCCATCAAAATAGTACTGGATGCTATTCCTAATTATTATCTTTTAGTACTAAAGGCTCCCCTTTCAGTGATCCAAATAATCCAAAAGTTGCTCAGATAATTTCTATGGTCAGGCAACATAAATGGTGTAAATAAAGTCCCCCTTGTTTCCTTGCAAGATATGGAACAAGTGAAATCTTTGGGCGGGGCAGGCATACATGACTTGGAAAATTGAAACAAAGCCTTTGGGGGGGAATTAGTTCAGCAATTGTATCTCAAACTAGATAGCAAGTGGTGCCAAATAATGCGGCAGAAGTACATAGACAATACTTTCCCCTCAAGAATACTCACCATTAGAGACCCCCCAAAAGGCTCAGCCATATGGGAATTCATAATGGCTTCGAGAGAAATTATTACCCATTACATTACATGGAAGGTAAACAAGGGCGACAGAGTTAAATTTTGGAGAGGTTCCTGGAATCGTTCACCTCCCTTATCCCAAGAAGAAACATAGGATGACATGGTGGTTTCTACAGAAACTCATTGGGGATTATATTTGGTGGATTATGTATCTACAATATGCAGATTTTCCAGCAAAGTGATTTGGAAAGATCTAAAGGAGCTACCAATTCCTCCACCAGAGAGAGATATATTAACACAAATCCTTCAAGCCAAAGAGGTCTTTCTATCAAGAAAAGAGGATTGATTAATGTGGGATCCTACCAAAGATGGATCATACAATGTCAAAGATGGTTATAGGATTATCCAACATTAGCAATCAAACAAAGCTCCTTGCCATGATTTTTCTTTTTGCTGGAACCAGGTAATACTCCCAAACGCAAGATTTTTTTCTTGGATAGCTTTAAGAAAGAGAGCTCTTGCTGTTGATCGACTAACCAAGTTTCAAATTTCCCAACCATTCAAATGCTTGCTATGTGATCAAGAGTTTGAAGATGTAGATCACCTCTTCTTAAAATGCCAATTTGCACAACAATGTTGGACGCATGTTCTTGGAAAACTAAACTACCTCACCCCCCTTCCGAACATGTTATGGGAACTTTTTCAAGCATGGCAAGAGCTATACTTTAAATCAATTTTCTCTAGTTTTTGGAAATGTATCCCAGCTTTAGTTGTATGGGCTTTATGGTGGGAACGAAACAAGAGAATCTTCTAGCACAATCCTTCTCCAATAGAAATAGTTCTGATTAGCATTGAAAACTCCATATTAGAAGTAGTCAATGCAAGTCATGCTAAAGTCAAATGTAACCCAGTTCTAACAAGCTGGGATAGTTTTATCATCCGAGAGTGGAAAGGAATACATGTGCTTATTGGATGGGGACACCATGACCAAGCTAGCCAAACACAATGTAGGGATTCTATCTACTGGATTCCTCCTCAGCCTAAATCTATTAAAAGCAACTTTGATGGTGCCTCGAGAGGCAACCCTGTCCAATCAGGGATAGGTGTGTGCATTAGAGATCACCATGGAGAATTATTGGCTATCAAGGCATCCCCGCTGCCTCTAGGAACTAACAACATAGCAGAAGCACATGCCCTATTTACTGGATTGGTCTTGGCAAAAAAAGGCAGGTTTGACAATATACATGTGGAGGGTTACTTTATGGTCATAATAAGTGCATGCATCAAAAGGGAGTTGTATAATTGGAAATTAAGGTATTCCTTCAACAAATTTGGAAGCTTTCAGACACATTTACAACCCTATACATCTCCCACACTCTATGTGAGAGAAATTCTGTGGCAGATTATCTCTCCAACTTGGGATGTGATGGTCTTAAACACAAGGACATCAACCCATGGGACTTCATTAAAAATGACAGTGAAATGAAAAGGATGATTGAAAATGACATGAAACCATATAAGGATGAAGGAATATGTTAGTATGATGCCAAATCTATGAGATAATCTTACAAGACATTGACGCACCAAAAAACACCTGGTGATAATTTCTCCACATGGTGATCCCAAACGAGAAAATAAAAGCTAAGGGTCATTATTAATCCAAACTATGTGTAACAAATTTTTGATGTATATGGCCAAGCAGATTAATCACATGGCTAAAACAAACCTAACCCATTCTTCTTGTGAGTAAAGAAAACCTGTAGAGACACTATGATGTCCATGTGATTTTTGGACACGCGGTAACTACACAATGGTGCTTGCCAGTGTAATCAAGTTTAGTGATCAGGAAATTAAATGGTATAGTGTGCAAAGGAATTAACTTAGAGATAGGACATGATATCATGGTATGTAGGTGATCACATGGGTTATGGAATAATATCCTACCACAAATACTAATTAAAAATGGCAAAACATAATATGCAAAGCACATAACAAAGCAACAAAATGACTCCATTTTCTCTGATGGCGCTAATGACAAATGTGTATCCAAGGTGTGAATCATGTGGTCTTTTGCATGATGAAGATATTCAATAGAGCTACAGAATATACCTCCTACCTGGTGAAACAGAGACACACCTGCCTGCTAAGGTTGATGACTTCCAATGTGATGCAGTGTTTATGTGCCACACGCCGGTGATACACAGAGCCATCCATAGGGTCATAGGAGAGCATATACTTATGCCAAGATCCAAGAAGTTTTTATTCCCATCCCAAATCATTTCAATTTTCTTATCCAACTCCATGGATTTGCTCCAGTCCGTGGACTTAATGATGCTTATAGCCTGCAAGGTAATACGGCCATAGTTTATTAAGGATACTCCACTTATGCTTGCAATTCATTAGTATGATTTATGGTCTGGGTGTGCCCTAGTGGGTGGCTTGTTCTCCCAACATCATCTAATATCTAAGCATGAATATATGCTAGTGTATGACAGCATCAACAAGACGCTGGAGAAACAAAGCTTTCAATATGTGAAAAATACATTGCAGGTTGTGGGAAAGGTGTTGGAAAAGGAAATTGAGCTAAAAATTAAACCCACAATATATGCCATGCTCAACATCTTAGGTTCCCCCAACATTTTTTTGAGGGCACTTGTTCATTCTTTGGAACATGCAACCAGAACTGAGACTCTCCAACTCTAACCAACATACCAGATCTCAATCTGCTGAATGTTTTGGGCCCACATCCAAAGGAGGGCTTTGTTTTGCAGGGGGTTTTGTTTGAACAAAGTGTACAAGAAATGGATGGCTGGGGTACTGAAGTATAAATTGCTCCCCCAACAGGCTGGTGTAACGCTTGGGGTTTTTAGCAAGGGAATATTGCTCCCCTGCATACTGACTCGGAAGATATGGAAGAATAGTGTTAGTATGATGGGTATTGATTTTTTGATGGAATTTAGGCACGTATTCAATCAAAAAATATAGTATGTAAATTCCCTTTTTGATAGTAGATACATATTTCTGAAATAGAGAGCTTTAATGTTTATCAGAGATTAGCTCATCTCTATTTTGTAATAGACTCATATAGGAATTTTTATTATGCAAAAATATTGGTAAAGGCTATGATTCTGGGTTTTCTTGGTTGATTCTTTCCCAGATGAGCCTTCGAATCAGTTTATAATTTAATAAATATATTTAGGGGTTAGTCCACTTTTGTTTTTAAAAAAATAAAAAAATTAGTAGTTTCAAAGGTGTAATTATTTAACCTTAATTAATAATTTAAACCACAACAAGACAAAATGCAACATCAACCTATATGAATTAATGCATACAAAAATATCAAATAAATTAAATGCAACATGGTATACTCAAATGGGCTCACAAACTCACGCCACCTTGATGAATTCAGATAGGTTAGTCAATAAGATACTTTTCCACTCATACGCCAAAATGTAGGTTTAGGATAAGGTTTTAGGCCTGAATGTTACCTCCGCTCTTTCACCATTGAGATATGTTTAAGGGTGCGCTCACTCCCGCCAATTTTGGGAAGACGATGCCAAGTACCTGCAAACTTGCATCACAAAACCAAGTGTATGTATATAATGGTAAGGATTGGTACATCGTGTGGATCTTGAAAGAAAGTAACTATGACTCTCTCCCTCACCATACAAACACATCAATCAGAAATATAAAATATACACATAATCCATAAAATGCATATATAGGGTCAATATGTCAGTAAATTCATAAATATAAATAACATCATATGCAATAATCATCATAATATGAAGATAATCATCATCATCTATCTAACAACATGATATAAATCAATGAATCAATGGATCATAATATAGAATCATCACAAAGAATGTCATATTTCAAAGTATCCAACTCAAACAAATAAAAGACACATGAAAAGTGCCCTAAAAGAGTTTGACAATAAAACTAAAATAAAAACCTATGGGTGGGTATTAGATTAACATTGGGAATATTGTTACCTCCAAATAATATAAAATTTTACACTTGCTAATAATCATCAATGCATACACATACAATCATATCTTAGATTACTAAGCTATAGGATGACATAGAACAAACAAAATTAAGCATGATGTTAATGTAGAACCAACAGAGAAAGTTCCAAGATGATACATCCAATATTTTTTTCAAATGCACAACAAGAGGTTATCCACTCTAAAGAAAAATAAAAAACAACCCTGGAATACATAATGAGCACATGATTCCTAGAGTTCCGAGTGTATAACTCACGCTTCAATACTAGATGTAATGCCCCGCCAGGGAACCCAAGAGAACAACATATAAATGCTAAAGGACATGAATTTTTTTTTCAATGATATAATTTCAAATTGACATACAAATTCCATGATTCATATTGTTAGAGGGTATTGCATTTGTTAGTGTCTATAAGGTAGTACTTTTGGTTTCTTCCTTCAAAATATAGGCAAGAAGTGCACCAAACTGTATCTAGACTTTATTTTGAAATAGCTCAAACATAACAACATATTACTAGATAAAACCATTTCATTTCCTTTTCAAATATGCAATTCAAAATTTACAAGGGACCAACAAGAAACCCTACCTCAAATCAAAGATCAAGGACAATATTGGAAAGATGGCATACACAATCTCCTGCCAAGAGTTCTTGAATAGTAACACAATCTCTCAAAATGTAGACCAAAACTCCCAACAAAATCAATCACCAAGACCATGGAGATTATCCTCTAGGAAAAGCCCCTAATCATTTCACAAAAATATTCCTCCCACCATGGAACTCCAAAAACAAAACTCCATAATCAGCCCACCAAGAAACCCTTCAACTTAACCGATCAAAAAAAAAAAAAAGAAACCCTTCAACTTTCCTAATGAATAGTTACGCACAGAAATCCAAGAGACAAACGGACAAATTAATTACCAATATGAAGCTTTTTCCTTTTATTTATTAAATTTACTGTTATTATAAAATAAGCATATAAGGCTTAATAACAATGGATTTTTATCTTTTAACATATTTAAAGAATAATTATATTGCATTAAATTACTAAATTAATAATATTAATTGAGTGATATTAATTTATCTTAACAATTATTAATAATATGGTGATAATTTAATAATTAATTTAAATCCAATTAATTAAGCATCTTATCATAGTAAAATGACAAAATGGACACTAAACTAAAATATAATCATAAGGAAGGGTATTACATCTTGTTTTTTTGTAGAGTTCCTCATTTGGATGTAGATGCCACTATTGATTGTATACATCTTCGCTATGATGATGGTGATTCTTCTTTAATTATTGTAAGAGAACATTTTGATCCTCTTCTTGATTATCTGCATTATCATTCCTCACGGTTTGATATGCATGTGGATACTTTGGCACAATATTTTGAGAAGATATCATTGATGACATGTAATTGATTGAATGCTTGAAGATGTTAAGTTGATCACTGAAATGCAGAAGGATAATGAAAGACATTAAATCAGTTAATGGATTGTATTTTCATTGATGTCAACTTGATATAATCTAATCGGTTATAATCAAAGTGTCAAATACTTCAGAGAATCAAAGAGAAAAATATTATGCTTTTAGTAATGCATAAAAGACAAGCATTCACAATGTGACTTCAAACACCGACGGTCAGTGGAAACCAATAGACAGAGATCACCGAAAGTCAATTCATAGTGATGCCCAAGCAAGAACACCGATGAGGAGAATCAAAAGCATAACCGACGGCCAGAAATATAGTGCAAACCAACATAGAATCTCGAGGAGAACTGGAGTGTTGACCGAAGCTATCAAAGAGTTAAGACACTGAAATTAACTTGAGTTTGGAAATGACAAAATATCTAGCTGGAAGAGCTAAATATGGACTTAACTGGTAGTTATCTTTGTTTTCATAAAAAAAATAAAGCCAGAGATAAGTAAAGGATTTAAAGTTGTTTTGTCTAGTTGGCAAGAAGATCTTTGCGAGATAAAATAAGAGTTTTGCTTTAAATCTAATTGGAGAGAATTGTCGATCACACCAAGATCAAGAAAATGAAGAACCTAACAACGGTGATATCATGTCTATAAAAGAGAACTTAATTCATTACAAATAGATAAGTGGGTGAATGAATGAAAAGAGGGTGCTAAAGAGAAACTGTTGTAGAGCAACTTCATACAGTCCTGATCAATCAAGCTGAGGAAAGAGCTAAAGTTTTCTGTAGACACCGAGCAACAAAGTATAGCATCACCAAGTAGAATCAAAGTGGAGCAAAGGTATAAAAAGAGATATATTGATCAGATTAGTTTTATGGGACTACAATAGATCTGAAAATCTCTAAGTATAAGTTGTATATGTGAATAGATTATACTATTAGGTTTAACCATTGATTCATAAAGTCTCTTAACCGAGTGGGGTTTAAAGAACCTTTCTATATTGAGATACATCCACAAAAGTATCAAAAAGTTTGATCATGAAGATGGCATGAGCTACCAGATACCTAAATACAGGCCAAGTGTGTGTTTGATCAAGGATGGTAGCATAGAGATGCCTAATATCAAGTGACAGACTAAACTTTTAAATCCTCTAACAAGGTCACACCTAACAATGCGTTTGTAACCTTTAACAGGGTTGGCTCTCCACTGAGCTCACTTTAGAAGAGTGAAAATTTTGGGTTACCGGTCCCAAGTGGTTTTTCCCTTAATAGGGTTTCCATGTTAAAACTCCATGTGTCAATGTGTTTATGAGTCATTACTTTAGTGTTTTGTATTACACATAACTTAACTGGATTGATTAGTATACTCTAGATAATTTACTGTCTTTCGGTAAATTAACAAACTACTATTCGATAAACATACAGTGGAAGGTTTATCAAAGCATTCCGAGCAGTAGTAATTTGATAATAGAATTTGGAGGCATTCATCTCATAGGATTGAAGATAACTAGAGGCTTAAGATTGTGGTACTAATTTCTTGGGTTGATTATTGGAATATTTTGAGGCCACTGATTCACCCCCCTGCTCTCAATTATTACTAACAATTGGTATCAGAACTTGTGTGCTTAGAAAGGTAGCTTAATATCTCAAGAAAAAGATCACAAGATGAATAGACGAGATATGCCCAAGTTGAATAAAGACAACTTTGCATCATGGAAAAGAAGAATAAGACTCCACCTATCAGGTATTAGAAATGATATTGTTCAATACTTAGATACTGAATATGTGTTGCCTACAGGACCACACACTCTTGATAAATTAAGATTAAAACATGAGCATACCTATATGATGATATAACTTGCATCATCACTCTTTGATGATGAGTTTGAAGATGTCAAAACCTGAACCTATGCAAAGAAAATGTGGGATAAGTTGAAGCTGGTACATGGAGGAGATGCTAATGTACTAAGAGAAAAGGCAGAAATCCTAAGAGGGAGGTTTGATGACCTAAGGATGAACGAAGGAGAAAAAATTGCTCATTATAGCTATAGAATAAAAGAGGTAGTAAATTTCATCCAAGGAGTTGGAGGTGTACTTGAAGAGGAGACAGTGATAAGTAAAATCTTAAGAACCTTACTGCCTGTATATGCTATTAGATTTTCTGCTATTCAAGAAATGAGAGTAGTTGCAAACAATACAGTTACTCTAGATAGTCTGATTGGTAGACTAATTTAATTCGAGATGAATAAATTTGATAATAGTGTCTTAGCATCTATAGAATTTGCATTCAAATCCTCCTTAAAGATAAGTAACTCAAGTCATAGACATGCTGTTAGAAATGACAGTGACAATGATAATGAGGATCAAGGACTTGATGAGATTGAAGCACTTATGGCTAGAAGATTCCAGAGAGGCAAAGGTAGATACAAAGGTAAATTACCACTTGTATGTTTCAATTGTAAAGAGGTTGGACACTTTTCTGCAAGATGTCCAAATAGAAAATAAAATGATAGGGGAAATGACAGATCATATGAGAAGAAGTTTGATAAAGGTGATAATAGAGATTACCAAAGCAACCGACAATCTGACAAGAGAGATACCCGAGACTACAAGGAAAAAGAGAAGAAAACTTGTTACCTAGCTGAGAACAGAGCTGATGACATTGACACCGAATCAGATGAAGACATCGATATGGTATTTGTATCCATGAAGGATGATTCAAATCAAGATGGAGAAAGGTATGTAGAAACTGCACTCATATCTAAAGTTAGTAAAAATGATGTCTGGATCATAGATTGTGGCTGCACTCACCATATGATTGGTGATAAACAAAAGTTTGATACTTTTGAATACTATAATGGTGGTTCAGTGAGAATGGGAAATGATACACCTTGTCCAATTGAAGGTAAAGGAACCATAATCTTGAATAACCTGATAAAATGTGAAAATTCTTACTGGGTTAAAGGACTGAATTATAATTTGTTAAGTATTTCATAGCTGAACAATTCAGGTCACAGAGTAGAATTTGAAAAGAAGAAGGCAAAGATCTTCAATGAATCAGGAAGATTGATTGGTACCGGTGAGTAGACAAAAGGTAACCTTTTCTATCTTGATGACACTAACACCACTTGTTTAATATCTAGAAACGAAGACATATGGTTGTGGCACAAAATACTGTGTCATGTGAACTTTGACAACATGATAAAGATAAGCATCAAAAGGAATGTTAGAGGCTTACCAAGCATGACTAAGCCTGAGCATATCATGTGCAATAATTGTCAAAATGGTAAGATGACAAAGTCTAGTTTCAAGAGCAGAACCCATATATCTAATGCAATTCTAGAATTAGTCCATACATATCTATGCAGACCCATGAGGAAAAAGAGCTACTATGGAGATAGGTATTTTATTCTCCTTGTTGATGATTATTCTAGAATGATGACAGTCATGTTCTTAAAAGATAAATGAGAAGCATTTAAGATGTTTAAATGGTACAAGGCTATGGTAGAAAACAAAGTGAAAAGAAATTGAAATGCTTAAGGTCAGATAGAGGATGGGAATTTACTTCAGAAGAATTCACTAACTATTGCAATGAGCATGGAATTAAAAGAAAGGTTTCTGCACTGAGAACACCATAGGAAAATGGAATTGCTGAAAGGAGAAATAGATCGATTGTTAACTGTGCAAGAACATTGATGATTGATAAAATAATCACTCAAAATTTTTGGAGGGAAGCTATCAATACTGTTGTATACAAATTAAACAGAGTACAATTGAAGAAGGACACAAAGAAGACACCATATGAGCTTTGGTATGGTTATACACCCAATGTAAGTTACTTCAGAATATTTGGTAGTCAATGTTATATTTTGAAGGATGATTGAAATGGAAAACTTGACTACAAAAGTGATGAAGGTGTCTTTCTAGGGTACTCAACCCAAAGCAAGGCTTATAAATGTCTTAACAAGTCATCTAACAAAATCATTGAAAGTGCAAATGTGAAAATAGATTAATTTGCAGAAAAGAATGACAAGGAAAGCAAAAAGGAACCATAGGACTACAACAGGTTTGTTTATATAGAAACTAACACTCTACCCAAGCAATAATGTATCTCTCCTGAGAAATAGATCATTGGACCCGAGCATCAGGCTGCAATTACCAAAAATTAGGATATTCCTCAAGATGATGTTCCGAACAATGGAGATGAGAACGAAGGTTAAGAAGATGATCAGAATGATGAACACATAGTTGAACCAAGACTTTCCAATTATGTCAAAATACATCATCCATAGAATCAAATCATAGGAGACAAGAAGGCTGGAACAAGAACAAGAAGTAAGTCACTAAACACCAAATGCTTACTTTGTGATTTTGAGCCTAAATCTGTTAACAACGCACTTGAAAATGAAGAATGGGTCAGTGATATGAATGAAGAAATATAATAGATTGAGAAGAAAAATACATGGACAATAGTATCAATACCAGATGACAAGAATTTCATCAGTACCAAATGGATATTCAAAAACAAGCTGAATGAGAATGGAGAAGTCACAAGAAACAAAGCAAGGTTAGTATGCAAGGGATATGCACAAGAAGAAGGTATTGATTATGGAGAAAACTTTGCACCTGTTGCTAGACTAGAAAGAGTTAGAATCTTACTTGCTTATGCTACATTTAAAGGATTCAAGGTATACGAGATGGATGTCAAATACGCATTCCTAAATAGAATACTAGAAGAATAGGTATACATTGAACAACCAAAAGGGTTTGTTGATCTAGATAAGAGAAACATGGTATGTAGACTACATAAAGCCTTGTATGGATTGAAACAAGCACCTAGAGCCTAGTATGAAAGACTTCACTCATATCTCTTTAGCATAAAATCTGTTAGAACAAGTGAAAATAGAAATCTGTACTTAAAAGAAGATACCAATGGTAATATTCTAATTGCTGAAATTTTTGTTGATGATATCATTTTTGGGGGAAATGAATTATTATACAAATCCTTTGCTAATGAAATAAGAAAGGAATTTGAAATGTCTATGTTTGGGAAGATCAAATTCTTTCATGGTCTATAGATTCTTCAACAAGATGCAGGCATATATATCACTCAGTCCAAATACATCAAGGAAATGCTGAAGATATTCAAGATGGAAGATTCCAAACTAGTTGGAACACCTATGGCTACCGGATGTAAGCTTCCAAAAGAAGACAAATCAAATGAGGTAAATTGGACCTTATATAGATCAATGATTGGAAAACTGATGTATGTTGTTCATACCAGACCAGATATAGCACATGTAGTTGGAATATTTGCAAGATTCTCTACTAATCCCAAAGAATCACATATGACTGTTGTCAAAAGAATTCTGAGATATCTGAAGAACATTGAGGACTATGGCTTATAATATAAAAGAGAAGGAAAATTTGAGCTACAAGTCTACACAGATGTTGATTGGGCTGGAAATATTGATGACCAAAAGAGCACAACTAGAGGAGCATTCTTCATGGGTGACAGACTTGTCACATGGATAAGCAAGAAACAAGGATGCATCTCTCTGCAAAATTAGAGTATGTGGCTGCTACTCCAAATTGCTCCAATATTGTATTGATCAAAAAATTGTTGGAAGGTATGAATATAAAGATTCTTGAACTAGTAATTATCTATTGTCATAACACCAGTGCAATTATATTTATAAGAATCTAGTCATGCATGCTAAGACTAAGCATATTCCTAAAAGTATCACTATCTAAGAGAACAAGTGCAGACGAAGGAAGTGACACTGGAATATGTTCAATCAAAGGAATAGTTAGCTGATATATTCACCAAGCCATTAGCGAATGATACATTTGAGTACCTCAGACAGAGACTAGGGGTCCAACCCTTATCTATCGGTCAGTAAGCTGACTAGGAGGTTGCATCAGCCTATACCAAATCTGAAGATCAGTTGAATGTTGATGCAAACACTGAGATGGAAAGAAATAGATACATCTGTACATAGCAAGGTACAACATTGTATTACTGATGGATAGGGGAATTCAAGGAATATATTATGTAAAGAATGGAAGATGATCAAAACAATGAGAAGTGTTTTTGTTTGGCATTGTTTTCAAAGGGAGAGATGATCTCATTATTATCAGGGAGAGATTTGCATTATCTTAAGGGAGAGATTATCTCATCATCATAAGGGAGAGATTATCTCATTGATCATAAAAGATTGTATCATTATCCATAAAGGTGAAGTTCTTGAAAATCAGAAAGAAAGAGTTAATCAATATTCAAAGGGAGAGAAGAAACAAAGAGAGAGAATCCTGACAAAGAGAAATATTGTTGTCAAAGAAAAAAGAGACTATCAAGAAGAGGAATAGTCAAGGAATATCACATATCAGAACATAAATACTAGATGATACATCTATCTAGTGAAGGGATAAAAGATTGAAGACAACCATTCTGCATGAAACTAATCTAAGCTATTTTGATCTTACTAAAAGCCAGACATTTGTAATAGTTACATTAGGAAAGCTTGATGAAACTGTATATTTCATATTGTATTAGTGATAATATAGTAGGATAATGTAGTATGTTTCCATCAATGCCAAAGGGAGAGATTGATCACATGTAACTGATTGAATGTTTGAATATGTTAAGTTGATCACCAAAATGCAGAAGGATAATGCAAGACATTAAATCAGTTTATGGATTGTATTTTCATTGATGTCAACTTGATATAATCTAATTGGTTATAATAAAAGTGTCAAAGACTTCAGAGAATCAAAGAGAAAAATATTATTCTTTCAGTAATGCATAAAAGACAAGCATTCACAATGTGACCTCAAACACCGACGGTCAGTGGAAACTGACAGACAGAGATCACAGAAAGTCAAGTCACAGTGATGCCCTGGAAAGAACACCGATGAGCAGAATCACAAGCATAATCGACGGCCATAAACATAGTGTAAACCGATGGAGAAGCCCGAGGAGAACTGGAGTGTTGACCAAAGCTATCAAAGAGTCAAGACACCGAAATTAAATTGAGCTCAAAAATGACAAAATATCTAGCTAGCAGAGCTAAATATGGACATAACTGGTAGTTATCTTTGTTTTCATCGACAAGATAAAGCTAGAGATAAGTAAAGTATTTAAAGTTGTTTTTTCCAATTGGCAAGAATATGTCTATGAGATAAAATAGGAGTTTTTCTTTAAATCTAATTGGCAAGAATTGTGGATCATGACAAGATCAAGAAAATCAAGAACCTAACAATGGTGATATCATGTCTATAAAAGAGACAACTTAATTCATTATGAATAGAGAAGTGGGTGAATGAATGAAAAGAGAATGCTGAAGAGAAAATAATGAAGAGCAACTTCATACAGTCCTGATCAATCAAGCTGAGGAAAGAGCTAAAGTTTTCTGCAAACACCGAGCAATAGAGTACAGCATCACTGAGCAGAATCAAAGTGGAGTAAAGGTATAAAAAGGGATATATTGATCAGATTAGTTTTATGAGATTGCAATAGATCTGAATATATGCAAGTATAGGTTGTATATGTGAATAGATCATATTGTTTCAGTTTAACCATTAATTCAAAAAGTCTCTTAACCGAGTGGGAATTAAAGATCCTTTCTATATTGAGATACATCCATAGGAGAATCAAAAATTTTGATCATGAAGATAGCATGATATGCCAGATACCTATTGACAGGCCAAGTGAGTATTAGATCAAGGATGGTAGCATAGAGATGCCCGATATCAAGTGACAGACTAAAATTTTAAATCCTCAAACAAGGTCACACCTAACAATGTGTTTCTAACCTTTAGCAGGGTTGGCTCTTCACCGAGCTCACTTCAGAAGAGTGAAAATTTTGGGTTACTAGTCCCAAGTGGTTTTTCCCTTAACAGGGTTTCCATGTTAAAAACCCATGTGTCAATGTGTTTATGAGTCATTACTTTAGTGTTTTGTATTACACATAACTTAATTGGATTGATCGGTATACTCTAGATAATTTACTGTCTTTTGGTAAATTAACAAACTGCTATTTGGTAAACATATAGTAGAAGGTTTAACAAAGCATTTTGAGAAGTAGTAATTTGATAATAGTATTTGGAGGCATTCATCTTATAGGACTGAAGATAACTAGAGGCTTAAGATTGTGGTACTAATTTTTTGTGTTGATTATTGGAATATTTTGAGGGCAATGATTCACCCCCCAGGAGGGGCTGTTAGTTATTACTAACAATCATTTATTTCTAAGGAGATACGTGAGTCTTTTGATTATGTTCTACATAAGTTTCTAGAATATTCTAGATTGTCATCGTTAACAATACCTGATTTGATCATAAAAACATTCAACGTTGACATGGAGACCACTGAGCAATTTTCAGACACATCATATATCATGATTTTTCTTTATACATATTCATTTAAGGATTGGAGAGATTTCATTCATACATGTTTATATTTGTTTCTTCCTGAGGGGAGGACTCTTGTATAACGATCATTTACTATCATCCACCTCTAATTTTGAGCATCTATCATTGACTACACATTGTAGAAGGATACATCATCTCTTCCATTTCACTTTTTGTGAGACCTTCTTGGGATGAAAGATACTACAACATAGTAGTTTCCATGCAGATTTAATGCAATTTTGCAGGGGGGTTTAGTTCCCACTAGGTTTTCCCTCTTTCATCTTTCCTTTCCTTAGGCTTTTGTCTCCTTAGCTAGACTTAAGGGGTGGTGTTAGCACAATTAAATTAAAAATGTGTTTTATTTTTTAATCCATACTTTCAGTATAGTTTTTTTTCATAGATTATTTTATCCATGATTTTTAGATTAAACTATTATTGCTTAGTTTTTTAAGGTAACTAATGAATATATCTATTTTTTATTCTTATTCCTATTTTTCCTCCACCTTTTTTTGTGAGGAAGGTTATATATTTTGTAAATTTAGATAATTTGTACAATTAATTAAAATTGAGTCTTATTCTTGCTCTGTTTTTTGCCCCTTTCATTTTCAAGTTCTTTTATTTTCCTTTCTAACTAGATCCAAACAGAGATGTGTAGATTAAGTTAAAAAATTTCATGGTATTAGAGCTCCATAATTTTACATGGTATCAGAGTAAAAAATTATATAAGTGTTATTTTGAGAGAGGGGGCGAGCTTGTTCCCACTGGGTTTTTCCTCTTCCCTTATTTACACTTGAGGGAAGTGTTAGTGGAAACTTTTATGCTTTATTAGTTTTATTCCAATTTTTTTCTTGGAAACAAAAAAAATTATGTGCTATTTCCATTTTTAATTTCATGACTTGGATAAAACTTATGTTGCTTAGTTTTTAAGCTGACTAAGGAATATCTCTTTTTTTGTTTTATTCTTTTTTTTTCCTTCCTCTTTTTGCTTCGATGAAGGCTATATATTTTGTACAATTATTCATTTTTAATTAATGAAGAAAATTCATCATTTTTATTTTTTTCTCGTAATTTTTACTCTTTCATCTGTAGGTTTTGTTCTTTATTTTCTATCGAGATCCAGATTAGGATGTACAAATTTAATTAAAATGTAGTGCCCTATCAGGGAACCTGAGAGGACAATATATTAGAACACTAAAAGACGCAAGTTATTTTTTTCTAAGGTAACTAACATGACATGCATCACAACATTATTAGTTTCTAAGCAATATTTAACATTGCTAGATATGAACACCTTAGTTAACATTCATTGTTTACATTACAAAAGTTCTTACATGATTACAACTTCACTACTACCCTACATCCTCATAGGATTCTCTAATATCGCTGCTTGAGAAACATCATCTAAATCTGTTAATATCTATATCGATATGCATTGCATGATAACTTCTTTATTCTATGTTCATTTTAATACATCAAAGTAAATGTTCCCAGTTTATTCTTTTCCCTTATAATCATTATTTAACATTACTAATCAAACTAATTATATTCCAAATCAACTACAAACCTATAATTCCTATTATTTAAATTTAATCATTTAAGTAAGAGATACACATTTCATCATTAAATCACTTTATCATTTATATGGCATTTATCCATGCACTAACCAATGATTCCATTCCTAACAATTTCGTTCATTAATTAAAGGAAGTGATCTAAAAAAATTTCCTTTCCTAATCATTCATTTTATTAAACATATAAACACATTTACTCCCTAGGTTCATTTATTTACCATGAACTAGTAAACATATGGAAATAGATTAACTTTCCATATAACTATACCAACCTAAAAAGTAAGCACTTAATTTTTACTCATTTCAGGACCATTTCGAGCCTACTTTAGTGTGTTTCTTATGTAGGATCTCATATTGCACTTAAATGCATTTAGTTAATTCAAATATAGCTCCTCCTTCTCCCTCAATATTGTTTGAACTCAAGATTAGCTCTAACTTGTATGTTTAATTTCCTATTGTATCATCCAATCACATAATTCATTTTCCACCTAGGACCTATGCATTCATTTTTGGATTTCAGGATTGGTCCTGATCTCCTAGCAAGATGTTCTTTTAAACACCACTTATTAGCACACTCCTCGACATCCCATGATATTTTGAGGCAATTTTACGTTGAATAGGTCGACCTAGTAAACCTTTTCCTAGACTAGGTTGGCCAAGCTGACCTTTTCCTAATGTTTTGTGCCTAAAATTAGCCCGAAGCTCAATAGTGGGAAGTTATTCCATGGTTTAAAATTGCATCTACATCCTTGACAAAATCAAAGCCCCAAAATGTGTATAAAAGGAGACATCTTCCTCTCCTTTTTGTATCAATATATATAGTCTATTACTATGCAATTTATTATCATCCGAGCACCAACAAGAAGTTGAGTCCACTTTTTGGCCAAAAAGTGGAACTATTTTTCCTATTTTTTCAAACTCATCCTGTTTGAGATGAATATTTGAAGCACGTAAAGATTGATTCTTAAAAAAATTCAGTAATAGAAGTTGTAGTACACAAAGTCTACTTTCTAAATATGTAATTTATTTTAATACCCAAATGATAAAATTACATTTTCAATAGGCATTACTAAAACCTGCATTTTAAAAGTCTGTGTTTTGAGACCATACTATGCCCGTGTATGGCAAGCAAAATTTGACCTAAATGAAACTATTTCTCCCAATCCTTTTGGGAAATGGTATGTAACACAGTTAAGATAGATGAAAATATTTTTTTGTATTTTTTTGTTGAATTTTTTTTTTATTAATTTTTTATTAGGCATAATTGTTGTTTTTTAAAATGTCTCGTGTATGGCAAGCTTAATTTGACCAAAACATATGATTTTTAAATTTTTTTTAAAGTGTGTAGAATTATCTCTAGTTTGATGTCATATAATTTTTTTTCCGAGAAATTTTCAAGTAAAAAAGTTATTAAAATAACAAAATAGCCTGTTATCTTTAGTTTGTGGACCTGTTTCAGTAAAAATTCAATAAAAAATAGAAATTTTATAAAAAAAATACATATTTGGAGTTTGCACAGTCTAAACTATAATGGGTAATTATTTTGTCAAAATATTCATATGAAAAAGTCTTCAGATATATGTCTAAATTCCTTATTTTGTATGGACACTAGCAGAGCCTTCAAGTTGCAGGTCAAATCAACTCCAAGGCTGTTCAAATACCCAAGCCTCTTTCCAAACCAAAAGCCAATAGTAAAAGAGGGCTTGAAATTCAAAATATTTAGAAACGGGATCTTGTTTAGTAAACGTTACCCAGTTTACCTTTTTTTTTAATTCAAAATGTATAAATGAATCGATGGAAGGTTTTCTTTTAAAAATAATATTTTTTCAAAACGAGATCCCGTTTTTAAATGGGGTCCTGTTTCATTTTTCAAAATGGGACCCCGTTTTGAAACGGTATCCCATTTTTTTTTAAACAGGATCCCATTTCTAAAATTTTAGGCTCAGGACCCCGAAGCTAAACGAGACCTTGTTCATTCTAAGTGGGAACTCATTTTGTTGAGTTTAATTTCACAAATTTGGCTAAGTATGAAAGTTTCACCTTAAGTGGACTCATCTTCTTTCTTCAACTCATCCATTATGTGTTCAATAGATCCAAGTGAAAGTAAGCATCCATTATCAAGCATTAAAGTGCAAGGAAGCCATTAAGCATTTTCAAGTCTTCATTCCTTCATTTTCATCATTTATTCAACGCATTTCCTTCCATATATCTAGCTTCTTTCTCCCATTGGTGGTAAAGTAAAGGAGTTTAAAATCAAGGAGGGAGATCTACATTCATCCATATTCTCTCTCTTCCTCAATCCAATATTTTGGTGAATTATAAAATATACTACATAAGGTTTTGTCTTACATGATTTCCTTATTTTTTGTTTTTATTTTGAGTCAAACCTATTGCATCAACGTACTTAATCACATTCTTAGATGCGTTTGCATATACATGATATGATATATTCCATTATTTAGATATAATCTCTACTACATGATAGGGTTCTATCTATTATATTTATTTGATTTCAAGGTTTATTCCTAAACATGGGTTTGACTGAGGAAAACCCTTCTCCCCAACCATCTTCCCCTTGTTTTCGATGTGTAGTAATAGGTTTTAGATTTACAAATATGGATCTAGGAATTTTGGACACAGGCACGGGCCCTCAAAAATTTTCATCAGATTTGCACCAACATGGACAAGGTTGAATTTTTCAACCTTGTCCAGGATGAGGTTGACTTTTCTGACCTTATCCTACACTTTTTGGCTAAAATAGCATGGGATGCAATTATAGAATTAGATTCCCAGATCTGGAGCTACATCTAATTTTGGCACTTCAACGACAGTCAAATTCATATATGAACGTCATTTTTCCTCTTCTATCTTCAAGGTAAGTCTATTCTATCTATTTCTCTCTTTCACTCACTTTCATAGATCAAATTTATATTTCCTTATCCTTTCTATCTTAAATAATTCAAAACCCTACATTAGATATCGCATTGGCACCCTTATTCTTTTGGTTGTGCCAATCGAACTCACTTTGTTGGAGGTTTTGTATTCTAATGTATGTTGGATTTGGGATCTAGCTACTCTTACTATTTATCACCATTTCCACCATTACATTTTAATGAAACTAACTTTTGACATTTTATGCTTTCTTGGATGGATTTTTTTTTACAGAAGGATCTTCTCTTTTTCAGGAGTTTTACATCTCAAGTTAAAATATTTTCCTTTCTTTCAAAGCGTATGTCTATCCTAAAAAAATTATCTCACTTGGGGGCTTAAAGTTTGTTATCTTTCATCAAGAATCCCTATTTCACCTGGCAATAGGGGGATAAATCAGTGCGTTCTTGTTCTTTTCCCTTCTTTTATGTTGAAGATCTTATCTATGTTAAAGAACTCCTATTGAAGGTAGTTACCTTGCATCCAATATCTCTTCCTTTCAAGGTTCTCTTCCCCCAAGAGGAAAATTATTTCATCATTATCTATTTTCATAGCTCATATGAGTCAATGCTCTTAGCTAAGTTTATGGCATACATTATTTCTTTAAGGATATCTTCTTGTTTTTGGAAGTAGGTATCCTTGATTCTCTTCATTATTATTTCTCCTAAGTTGTCATCATAAGGAGGGGTGCATACATACAACCTCCCTTGAACATTATATCCAACATTTTTTTCATTGATCCACTTGGAAACAAGCTTTCCATAAGACTGGTCACTTTTCATGGATCCACATGGAATGTCTATAAGACCAATCCCTAAATATAGATTCACATGGAATTTCCAAAAGACTTATACCCTAAATCCACCCCATGCACAAACTTTGTTTAAGCTACCTTATGTGTAAAAGATCATTAAGATTCCTCGTGCACAAATTTTTCAAGCTAGAATTGACACTTGCATAACAAAATTTTCTAGACTATTAATTATCCTTCCTCTCTCTCTTCTCTCCCCATGAATCACCTAACATAACATAATTTTATATTCTATGGGATTCATGGTTTCTATCTCTATGCTCTCATGGTTGTATTAGTGGGTTATATCATGGAGTTTGTATTATATTTGGCAATTCTCGTATTCTTCCCATGTGATCACTTGTGCTCTTGCAATAGCTTTCCAGATATGATATTAGTGGATGAGACATTTATGATCAAGGTCTTTTTCACTATTTTATTTTGAGTTCTATTTTTAGTACTAACCCCTTTTTCATGTTTTGTCTTTTGTCTAGGATTTTCCTTTTTTTTTTTTTTTTTCATGCCCTTATGCATGGATGTGGAGTTAAGATCCTTGGTTTAGGGGCTTAGGCACTTAAAATTAGTGTTGTCTTATCTCTTTTCAATTTTCCTATCATAATCATCATATCTCTCTCATCATTCTTTATTTCTTCTATCTCTTCCTTTACCATGAGCATCAACTTGTCTCATACTCCTGCTAATGTGGGGGCTAAATGTACCATCCTAAAAATTAAGCACTTGGTTTGTGCTCATTTTGGGACCATTCTGAGCTTACTTTAGTGTGTTTCTTATGGTAGGACATCATATTTCACTTAAATGCATATTTAATTAAAATATAAGTCCTCCTTCTCCCTCAATCTTTTTTAAACTCAAGGTTCTCTCTAACTTCTATTCATAATTTCTCATTTTTCCATCCAATCACATAATTCATTTTCTAGCTAGGACCTATGCATTCATTTTTGAATTTTGGGTATGGTCTTGATCTCCTGGTAGGCTGTGATTTTAACCATCACTTCTTAGCACACTACCCGACATCCCGAGAGATTTTGAGGCAATTTTCCCGAGAATAGGCTGGCCTGGTCAACCTTGTCCCAGACTAGGTCGGCCAAGTCAACCTTGTCCTAGTGTTTTGTGCCTAAAATTGGCCTGGAACTTAATAGCGGGATTCCCTTCCATGGTTTGAAATTATAGTCATCCTTAACAAAATTTGAGCCCTGAAATGTGTCTAAATTGAGACCTCTTTCTCTCATTTTTGTATCTACATCTACAACATCCATTATTGTACAAGTTATTATCATCCATTGTGTATTCAAGAGATCCAAGTGCAAGAAATCATCCATTGGTGAAGGCATCCATTATCAAGCATTCAAGTAATTCAACCATTAGTGCAAGGAATCCATTAATCATTTTCAAATCTCCATTCCATCATTTTGATCATGTATTCAAGGAATTTCCTTCCATAGATATAGCTTATTTCCCCCATTGGAGGTCAAGAAAAGGAATTTGCAATCAAGGGGGGGGATCTACATTCATCCATCTTCTCTCTCTTCCTCAATCCAATACTATAGTGAATTACAACATCTACTACATAAGGTGTTTTCTTACATGATTTCCACTTTTTTGGTTTTTATGTCGAGTCAAAGATTTTGTATCAACATACTTAATCACATTCTAAGAGATATTTGCATTTGAATGGTATGATATATTACATTGTTTAGATCTATGGTATGATATATTACATTGGTAAATGATCCTATCAACTCCACTACCTTAGATGGATCCCTGCCCTTACTTGATAAACCCACCTCTTTTGCAGATAAGTTGAAGGGTGTAAGTCTGACCAAGAATTTGTACTATAAGACAAATAAAATGTATGCAGTTGCTTGGAAATTCAGCAAATCTAAGGTGATCATGCCAAATGAGATAGTGAATGAAACCATGGTTTAACTAGAGCTCTCCCTCATGGGTAAGTTCCTATGCTTTAGACCCTCTATTTACCAACTCTGAAAGTGGGTGTCATCCCAATAGAAATTTAAAGGTAGTGTGAAAGTGAATGTGCTTCCTAATAGCTTATTTCTTTTTAGTTTTATCAACAAGGATGATATGCTCTCTATTTTTACTAATGGCCCTTGGATGTTTGGCTCAAATCCTAGAAATATTCTCTCCTTATGAAAATGGAAACCTGGTTTTGATCCCCAAACTGACCTAGTATCTTGACATGGCTTAACCACCTCACGTATCTTTTATATGTCTAGTGGTTGTATCAGGCATTAACAGGTTGATCTTTTGGTGCAACAACAACTTACGTTCACATAAAGATGGGAAAAAATGTAAATCTTGATTGTCTTTTTTTTTGGGGTGGTTGGGCCTTTTTCTTTTTGATTGGAACTATGGTTAGTTCCTTTGACTTGTTTGGTGGAGCTCCACAGTTGTTTTTTGGTCTTTCTTTGACCTATCTTTTTCTGCTATTGTACAAGGTTTCGGTACCTTTCAAATCTTGCTTTTACTTA
Source organism: Thuja plicata (assembly GCA_018584345.1). Classification (NCBI taxonomy): domain Eukaryota; kingdom Viridiplantae; phylum Streptophyta; class Pinopsida; order Cupressales; family Cupressaceae; genus Thuja; species Thuja plicata. The sequence continues at coordinate 100,556 of MU224207.1, forward strand.
ATCAGAACAACAATCACCAATTGTAAAAAGTGGTATCACAGCTTGGTCACAGGTTCAAACCCACGCTTGCACTTGGGGGGATTGTTACAATGGTGATCAAGATTGATTGCACCCTTGGTCTCCTGGTTATTCAGCACAATGATGGTTCACGACATGGCTTAACCGCATCTTGTGTCTTATATAACTATTGGTTGTATAGAGCATTAACAGATCAATCTTTTGGTGCAATGGAAACCACTTGTTGTAACACTATGACCCCTACTTGGATACGACTTCCTAGATTACCCCTAGAGTTTTGGAACTTTGAGGTGTTTTGGGGTATTGTTGACTCCTTTGGTTCTCTCCTGGCTTTGGATAGTATCACCATGCAAAAATATAGACTTCTCTTTGTATGTATTAATGTAAATGTTATAGTCAGCATGGTACTTCCTTCCTCTATCACTCTATAGCCTAGGTTTAGCTCTTGGGAACAACACCTAGAGTATGAAAATACCTCAATATTCTCCCAAATCTACAAGAAGTTTGGACACCTTAGTAATGCTTGTAGATTTTTGAAAATTGGGGATATGCAGCAAAAACCCTTACAAAACCCAAAGATTCCTAAGGGATTGGTTAGCTCTGAGAACAATCGATTGGATAAATCAGAGAACTTCATGATTGTTGGGGAGGAAATTTTTTTACATAACCCTATGGTCTCTACCTCTGTATCCCTCCCAAAGGCCACATCTATTATTGATTTTGTGGTCATCCCTATGGGAGACATAGACCAAAATAAGAATGAGAATGAAGGGAAAGTCAATAACATTAGTATGGAAGATGGCTCTAGTGAAATAATAAGGGAGATTGAAACCACGTTAAACCCCCAAGGATTGAAAGAAAATAGTTCTAGTGAAAAAATACGGGAGATCCAAACCACGTTAAACCCTCAAGGAATAGAATCCTTGACTAAAGCACAAGTTGAGGAAATGGATGGAATGATAGTGGAACTAAACATCTCTAAAGGGAAAGGTGGAAACTCTTCTTTCATCCATTTAGACTCTTAGCCTATTAATATGATTTTCTCTAGTGTTGCGGGAGGATCCAAAATGATGGATAACCCTCAGCAAGTAATAGATTATATTAGTCCTTTGGAAACACCAACCCATATTTGTAAGTTGCTTGGATCATCTATCATCAAGACTAACTTTTCTCTATTGGGGTTTTCTTCCTCCCCATCTAATGCTCTTATGGAAATTTTTTGTGTTGATGGGGTGGATTCAGAGTGAAAAGTGGTGGGAGAAAAAGGTAAAAGAAAAAGCAAGGAAGATGTTGGGTATGACATTAAATTGGGAAGGCCAAAAAAGAAATAGACATAGAAAAGGAAGTAGTAATAGGAAAATAGAGAACAATGGATGGGTTCTCTTAAGAAATACATAAGAAAAAGTAACAAGAATGCAAATCTCACTAAAGGTGGGGACACAACTCAAAGTTGGGTTGTGGAAAATTTTCAAGTTAGTTATAAAGATCCTCTCTTGGAATCTAAGAGGCTTAAATAGTCATTTAAAGTAGCACATGCTGAAATTTGTCATCCTCGCTAATAAAGTGGATATCCTGATTTTGCAAGAAACTAAAATGAAGAAGGAAGGTTTGAAAAGATTTATCAAAAATGGCCTACTACGGAATGGGTTACTAGTGATGTTGATGGTGCCTCAGGTGGATTGGACACCCTTTACAACCCTAATAAAGTGGTTGAAACCTTTTTTCATTCTTCCAAGTGTAGCTTGATGACCTCTTTCAAAGCTTGTGGCTCTGATGCCCCTTGGAACCTCATAAATATGTATGCCCCAAATATCAAAGCTCTAAGGAAGGATCTGTGGGACTCTAGTGCTGCTACCATTCAGGGGAAGAAGAATGAAAAATGGATGATGGGTGGGGATTTCAAATCCCCTCTATATACCTCATAGAAATCAGGGAATATGAAGGACTTTAGTGAGAACATGCTTGAATTTTCAGGGTTTCTCTCTTCCTCGGGCATGATAGATATTGAGATCAATGGATCCACCTTTACCTTGTTGAACAGAAGACAAGGAAATAACTTAATCAAAGTGAGGTTGAATAGAGTCTTTTTCTTCACTAGTTGGGCCAACATTACTGACTTCTCCTTGCTTTCTCAACCCAAGATGACTTCTAATAATAATTTTATTCTGTTGAACTAATCTGAAAACCAAAAAAAGGACCATATCCCTTTAGGTTTTAAATCATGTGGCCCACTCACATTGACTTTAGAGGTCTTGTAGAAATCTAGTGGAGCACTCAATGTACAGGATCTCCTATAGTTCAAGTTAGTAAAAAATTTAGAATAGTGAGAGAAAAAGTTAAAGTTTGGAATAGAAAATCCTTCCGGAATATCTTTAAAGGGAAAAAGGAAGTTGTAATACCCACCCCTTAGTGTGCTTTTCAGTTTTGTTTCCAAAATCTTTTAGGATTTTTCATGTGTGTGTTGGTTATTTTAGTTGCTTTTAAGGATATTTATGTACAACATTTCATTATTATTTGATATATTATGGTCCATTGGATAGTTGTGTTATATTTTGTGTGTTCAGCTAGATTTATGATTATTTGATGATGGTTATTTATATATTATGATCTTATGGATTTACTAACAATTCCTCAACACTACATCTGTATGCACATGGATCATTTGTATGTTTGACATTTATGTTTGGCGTGTTTGATATGGTATGAGACAGAGTCGTAGTTACTTGCTATTGAGAGATCCACATGATGTACTAATATCCACCATTGTTTTTTATATTATATATACATATGTTAATCTTTGTGATGATAGGTTTGCAGGAACCGGGCAACATCTTCCCTGAATCGAGAGGAGTGAGAGTTTCCTATCGCAATATCTTAATGGTAAAAGAGGGGAGATAGTATTCAGGCATAAATCCCTATCATAAGCCTACATTTTGACTTAAGAATGGACAAGTATATGACTGTCTACCCTATCTGAATCCCTGAAGGTGACATGGATTTGTGAGCATTTTTGTGTTTGCTTGTTGCATACTTGATTTAGTTGTTGTTTCTGTTTGGGTGGCTTCAGTTAAATTAATGTTATATTTTGGCTTATTTTATTAAATAATTAATTAAGGTAATTATTAATGCTAATAATTACACCTTTAATAAGGTTTAAATATTAATATATTAATATATGATTTTTAATAATTAAATGTTTATATTTGATTAAGTGGTTTAATTATTAAATCCTAATTTAATAATTAAGATTTAATTATTATTTAATTCATAATTGTAATTAATTATGCAAATTAAATTATTAATAATTACTTAAGTTGTGTTATTGATTTATTTAATTATAATAATATCATGCATTTCATATGCACTTTATTAAATAAATATGACTTTGATTAAATACTTTATAAAGTTAAGTTGTGCATTTTTAAGTGAAGTAAAAATTAAAGTTAAAGCATTTCTTTTAACTTTTAATTAAAATTTAATTCCTAATTAGGGTTTCACTTTGGAGAACCCTAATTTCCAAATTTTTCTATATATCTAAATTGGAAGCCATTTGGAGGGATTCAATGAGGTTGAAGGAGAATTAGGAGTTAAATAATTTTTGAAAGCTTAGGAGTATTTTGGATTAAATCGTTCTTTGTTGTTGTTTTGGATTCATTCTTCATGGTTAAGGTAGGGTTTGAAAACCTTTAAAATTTTGGTATTTAGATCCCCGTCTTTTGTGCGTCTAAATACTAGAATCCCTTTGTGTGTAATTCCTTGTATTTTATTGTGCTTGTATGTTTTTCTTCAATCTGAGAAAAGGATATCAATTTAAATCTAAGGGTTTCTTGTTTGTTCCAAATTTGTGCTTTGAACACTTGGGTTTCTTCAAATTTATCAGTTTTCCAAGAAGAAATTATGCTTGTTTTCCTAATTAGGTTTTTGGGTGTTGTTATGTAAAATAGATATACATGTCTCATTTACCAAAATTGAAATTATTGTCTAAGATCTAGATTTGCATGGTTTATTTGGAAAATCGGCTTAAAATGCATATCAGGACTTTTGACAAAAATATAGTTATTGACTCTTTTATTTCATGCATTGAGTTAGATAATATAAATGAAAATTTCATGCTTCTATTACTACATTGTTTATATATATATATATATATATATATATATATATATATAATGCATGTTTTATTTTTAGAGATAAATTATAAATATAAATATATATATTATCAATTTAGTTTCTTGTTTAGGTTAATTTCTCTTGGGTTCTCTAGTGGGGCATTATATCTGGTATCAGAGCATGAGTTTCAGACTGGGAACTCTGAGAATTTGTACGCTCATTAGGTGTCTTTTAGTTTAACCAAACATAGACATAAAACTCTATTGTATTTTAGAATATTCCTTTGTGATCATTTATTTTCTTTTTTCTTTATTTGGATTTGATTTGAGTGGTTGTGTTGCCCTCTAGTTGATTCAGGAATATGCCTGCTGAGACTAGAGCTACTGCAAGAGGCCAAGGTAGAGGTCGATTCAGAGGAAATGGAAGGGGTAGGATTCATATCCCTTCTACGAGTGTTAGGTAGGAGAGTGTTCTTTAGTAGAATAGGAATGAGGAGAGAGCTGGGAAACATTCTGAATCTGAGGAGGCTCAAGCTAGACAATTCTTGTAGGTGATTATGAATCATCTAGGACCTGAGCATATCAAGATTGAGCAGGATATATCTCATCACTCTTAGATTGAGGAGAGTCTGAAAGAGAGATCTAGAAGCCCTAGAAGGAGAGACATTGCATCCAACCAGGATTCTTTTATGGAAATTCATATGAGAGATCTCCTGAGATCACGACCGCCTCCCTTCAATGGGAAAGGTACTGGTTTAGAGGCAGAGACGTAGATTATTGGCTTGGATAGGTTCTTTGGTATGCATCCTTTTAGTAGAAATACTAAAGCTATATGTGTTATTATACAACTCACTGATTTTGTGGCTGTGTGGTGGAGGATTGAGGAAGAGAAACTTGAGCTTAGTATGGATACTATTACTTGGAAGTTGTTCCTTGAGAACTTCAGAGAATGCTTTCTATTGGATCAGTGGAGATAGTAGCGAGAAGATGAGTTCCACAACCAATGACAGATGACTACGACAGTACATGATCATGCGCGTCAATTTTTTGAGCTCAAGCAGTACCCAAGTTTTGGTAAGGATTCAACTCTTATTGTCCATCACTTCGTTAGGGAGCTTAATGATCGTATCATTGGGGGAGTTAATCTTTTCAATCCTATGACCCTTAAAGAAGAGGTCATTAAGGCTACTCTTGTGGAGACGAACCTAGGTTTGGGCCATGGTGGTTAGATAGGTGTTCACTCTAGTGGTCCAACTTCTAGTTTTAGAGGTAATCAGTCTCTGGGAGCTGGAAACTCTAGGAACCCTCCTACCTTTTCAAAAGGGAATCACAAACATCAAAACAAGGGTTTGTTCCATGTTCTCAATGGTTGTTCTCATTTAGGAAATAATCGCAACTAGCAACATAGTTCACCTAATCAAGTTTTTCAACCAGTGCAGAGTTCACATCAAAATGGTAGTATAGGTGGCTTCCAGCAGTCTAGTGCACCTTCTAGGGGGAGGAGTTTTAGTAGGGGAAGAGATTTCTTTTCTTGTGGGAAGTTTGGTCACAATGAGGCCAATTGTGTTGAGCATGCAACATAGTATTCAGGACAAAGGTCAGCAACTTCTAAGCCTACAGTTGGGGACGTTGGTTGATCCCACAAGGTGTTTTACACCATCAATCACTATCTAGATGAGTATCATACAAATGTGATGGGGTCTTCACATAGAGGACCTGTAGCTACATTTCACATTGCTACCACAGGCAATGATCCTCACTGTTCGAACAAGAGAGCATGGAAGGGTCCTATAAGATCTCCACATTAAGTCTTATATGACTTTGTAGAATGCTTTTAGTTGAGGGATTCATATCCCTATTTTTTTTGTAGGCTTCCAAGAGTAAGCCTATTTTTAGGGAGAGGATGTAATACCCACCCCTTAGTTTTCTTTTCAGTCTTTTTGCAGAACTCTTTTAGGCCTTTTCATGTGTGTGTTGGTTATTTCAGTTGCTTTTGAGGATATTGGTGTATGACATTTCATTACTATTTGATATATTATGGTCCATTGGATAGTTGTGTTATATTTTTTGTAGATTTATGGTTATTTCATGATGGTTATTTAAATATTATGATGTCATTATGATTATGGATTTACTAACAATACTGACACTACATCTATATGCACATGGATCATTTGTATGTTTTACATTTCTCTTTGGTGTGTTTGATTTGGTATGAGATGGAGTCGTATTTAATTTCTATGGCAAGATCCACATGATGTAATAATCTCAACCATTGTTTGTTATATTATATGTATGCATATGTTTATCCTTGTGATGACAAGTTTTTAGGTACTGGACAACATCTTCTCTGAATTGGCAATAGTGAGCATGCCCTATCGCAATATCTCAATGGTAAAAGGGGGGAGATAGTATTTAGACCTAAATCCCTATCCTAAGCCTACATCTTGTCCTAAGAATGGACAAGTATCTGACTATTTACCCTATCTGAATCCATCAAGGTGACATGGATTTGTGAGCCTTTCTGTGTTTTCTTGTTGCATACTTGTTTCAGTTGGTATTTCTGTTTGGGTGGCTTCAGTTAGATTAATGTTATAATTTGGCTTGTTTTATTAAATGATTAATTAAGGTAATTATTAATGTTAATAATTACACCTTTAGTAAGCTTAAAATATTAATATATTAATATATGATTTTTTAATAATTTAATAATAATTAAATACTTATATTTGAATAAGTGGTTTACTTATTAAATCCTAATTTAATAATTAAGATTTAATTATTATTTAATTGAGAATTATAATTAATTGTGCAAAAAAAAAAACTAGTAATTACTTAAGTTGCATTACTGATTTATTTAATTAAAATAATAGCATACATTTCATATGCACTTTATTAAATAATTATGACTTTGACTTTACTTTATAAAGTTAAGTTGTGCATTTTTAAGTGAAGTAAAAATTGAAGTTAAAGTGTTTCCTTTAATTTTTAATTAATATTTAATTCCTAATCAGGGTTTCACTTTGCAGAACCCTAATTTCCAAGTTTTTCTATATATCTGAATTGGAAGCCATTTGGAGGGATTCAATCAGGTTGAAGGATATTTGGGAGGAGTTAAAGAATTTTTGAAAGCTTAGGAGTATTTTGGATCGCATCATTCCTTGTTATTGTTTTGGATTCATTCTTCATGGTTAAGGTAGGGTTTGAAAGCCTTTAAAATTTTAGTATACAGATCCCTGTCTTCTATGCGTTTGAATATTGGAATCCCTTCGTGTGTAATTCCTTGTCTTTTATCATGCTTGTGTGTTTTTCTTCAATCTGAGAAAAGGATATTAGTTCAAATCTAAGGGTTTCCTGTTTCTTCTAGATTTGTTCTTTGAACACTAGGGTTTTGTTAAATTTATCGGTTTTCCAAGAAGAAATTATGCTTGTTTTCCTAATTAGGGTTTTGGGCGTTGTTATGCAAAATCAATATACATGACTCATTTACCAAAATTTAAATTATTGTCTAAGATCTAGATTTGCATGGTTGATTTGGAAAATGGGCTTAAATTTCATATCAGAACTTTCGACAAAAACATAGTTATTGATTCTTTTATTGCATGCATTGAGTTAGAAAACATAAATGAAAATTGCATGCTTCTATGACTAGATTCTCAAAAAAATGTATATAAAAATAAAAATAATACATGTCTTATTTTTAGAGATAAATTATAAAAAATTATATATTTCATCAACTTAGTTTCTTGTTTAGTTTAATTTTTATTGGGTTCTCTGGCGATGCATTAAAGAAGTCGCTAAGGGCCTAAAGGAGATCCAGGAGAGAATGGATAAGGGAGATCATGATGTTAACACTCGTAAGGAAGAAAGAACTCTTAGAGAAAAATAGACTAAACTGAAGAAGCAAGAGGAAGCTTTTTGGAAACAGAAATCTAGTATTCAATGGCTCATCGACGGGGAAAAAAATACTAAATTCTTCCATTTATCCAGCTTTAAGAATAGAAGTAGGAATAAAATTAGAAATATGCAATTGCCTAATGGAAATTTTATGGAAGAGGATGATTATTTTTCTGTTATGGCTATTAGATCCTTTAATGAGATCTAAGTTAATGACAATGATGCTTTTTCTTATCTGAATGGTCTATTGGATGTTATCCCTAATGTGATTACTGAAGAGGATAACAAAAATATTACAAAACAACTTACTTTCAAAGAGGTTTAAGAAGTTGTGTTCACCTTTGGAGCCTTCAAATCTCCTAGACCTGATGGATTCCCCCATGCCTCCTTCCAAATCTATTGGGATATTGTGGGTGTTGATATTTTCAATTTTGTGAGGGACTTCTTTAGAATGGATCGTCTACTTAAGGAGTTGAATTCTACCTTCATTGTTTTAATTCATAAATTTTTTGATCCAAGAACGATGTTTGACTATAGGCCTATCAGTCTATGTAATACCCTTTATAAATTCTTCTCTAAAGCCATGGTTCATAGGCTTAAGCACATCTTAGATAAGCTTAACTCTCAAAATCAGAAAGGGTTTGTCAAGGGAAGGAACATCCTTGATGTTGTTTTCATGACTCTTGGAATTATCCATTCAATGGAGAATAGAAAAAAGGCTGGTATGATTCTTAAACTAGATATTTCAAAGTCTTATGATAGAGTTTATTGGGACTTCTTACTTGTTGTTCTCAAGAAGTGTGGTTTTAATGGAATTATTTTAAAAATGATTATTGAATGTGTGACTACCACTAAGTTCTCTATTTTGATAAATGGATCCCCAAAAGCTTTCTTCTCCATGGGTAAAGGATTAAGATAGGGTGACCCCTTAACCCCTTATTTATTCATTCTCATGGCAGATGTCTTAGGTCAGAATATCCAAAAGAGCAATGATCAAAATAAGTTGAAAGGTATTAAAGATGCTTCCCAAATTTAACCCTTCTCCCACCATCAATTTGTGGATGATACCATCCCTTTTGGGGAAGCCTAAATTTTAGAAGATAACAAATGAAAGGAAATTATTGAGAGCTATGATAATATTTTAGGGCATCATATTAACTACCACAAAAGTAAGATGTACTTCTTCAATGTTAATGAATCCCTCCCAGCCAAACTTGTGCATATTCTTGGTTACAGTATTGCTTCATTACCTAACTCTTATCTCGGTTTAACGCTCACCACCAAGTTCCCTCCTTATCAAGGAATATTCTTATTGAAATATTTTAGAAAAAAATTGATGGCTAGAAAGGGAAAATGTTAAGCCAGGCAGGAAAAATCTAACTTCTAAAGGATTGCCTCCAAATCATTCTAGTGTATTTTATGTCTTAATTTAAAATACCTTTATCTGTGGTTGACAACATAGAGAAATTACAAAAAAGATTATTGTGGATAAGAACTGAAGAAAATTCAAGAATTGCACTAGTTAAATGGGATAAGGTTTTCTCTTCTAAGAGAGCAGGAGGACTGAGAATTGGGAAAATAAGATCCTTTAATAGATTTTTCAATGCTAAAATGGGATGGCTTCTCATGGAGAATAGTAAATATTTGGGAATCCTAATGAAATATGAGTACCTCCAAAATAGGGAAACTGATGCCTTCCTATATAAATTCACCTCCACCTTGGGTTCCCCTCTATGGAACAACACTCTTAAAATAAACATATTTTAAGGAAGGGTGGAAAAAAAACCATTGGAAATCACAATAATACCATCTTTTGGGAGGACCTATGGCATCTCAACAAACCTTTAGGGGATCACAACAACCTCAATCAGATTAAAAGATGGCTCATGAGAACTAATGGCATTCAAGTTAGTAGTTACATTATCTAGGATAATGGAAAGGCTCTATGGAAAGATTTTATTAAATAAATATAGGAATGTGCTAATATTCTCCCTCATATCAACATTACTCTTCAAAAATATTTAATGTCCTTAATCTCCTACCTCCCAAATTGCTCCCTATTTTCTCAAACTAGTAAATATTTATGGATCTGGAAGCATAACTCCTTAGGAAATTTCACAATTAAATCTTCTTATAATGCTCTTGAAGCTGATGATACTCACAACCACTTTTAGGAGAAGGTATGGATTCCCAATATTATTATGAAATTTAACTACTTTTGGTGGATTATTGGCCATGGAAAAGTGTTTGGTTAACTATGGAAAGTTGGGACTGAGAGGGGAGGGGTGACTTGGTACCACTAAAAAAATTTCTAATCACATTCACTGATTAAACCATACATTGCTGCTTACTGATTACTGAGTTCATAACTTTCAAATGAAACAAATATAATTCTTATAAAACATTAAACAATTAAAACTCATAACACCGTGATTTTTCATAACCCATAAATCCTTTGTTAGAGGATAAAGATGTGGTGGGGATGACACCACAACCTTCACTAACTACATTATAAAGGGTGTTTGGTTAGAGCTACAAAGTTTAGCTATTTATGATAGCTTACCCAGTTAATATTATATATAATACTTGTTAGGTATGCCTGATTAAAGGATGTTTACAAACTATACACTTAGAGATGTGCCCTATTAAATGATTTACAAATATAAGATCGGTTAAGATCTACCCAGTATTGGGATTTAAAGCTCTCAATACAATAGTATCAAATAAATTAACAATGTCTGTAAAAATGCATCAAATATAAATGTTGTTCAAACTCTATGTGCTCTGATTTGTGTTACCTCAATCTCAAATTGTAACATTGCTCTGTTATGCTCTATTGTAACTAGTTTTTTTCTCGATGCTCTCTTCTCTACTCTTTGTTCTTCAATAACTTCTTTTACTTTCTCAGCAAAAAAGAAGAACAACTCTCTATCCTCTTCTCCTTCTATATATATTCTCTCTTAAAAATTCATCCAAAATATAGATGAGTTTTTCCTCTTAATCTTATGCGTTAGGTACATTGTAAATTTATTTTGACCGTTAGATCTTCTTTTCAGCTTGGTGACCATGTCACTTTTACCTCGATAATTGTTGTTTTTCTTGGAAATAACAAAATTGATTTTTTCCATTTGATCTCTGCCTTAGATCTTCACTCTGATTTATTTACATCATTGATCATGTAATAAACTATTATTAATTCTTTTATACTCACAATTAATGCGCTGACAATCATTAAATATGATTTGATCATGTTTTGAATTAACTATCTAACTCAGTTAAGTAAATCCATAATACTTGGTTAAATGGTCTTCATCACTCAGTGTATTATCATCTCGGTGTACTACATGTGCTTGGTGTAGTATGTCACTCGGTAACTATAGATGTTTGGTACTTTGTTAACTTTGTTTCTTTACCAACTGGCTCGGTGTGCATTACCGACTCGCCTTATACTTGACTATCTCCTTTTACCGATTGATTCTTCTTGACTCCATGACTTTGACTAAACTAATGACAAAAAAATATCTTGTAGAGATAACAATATCCCCCTTTGGCATTAGTTGGGTATTTTTGACAAAAACTTCAAAGTCATCAAAACTTATAACTCCCCCTCGAATGGTACTCACTATACATTTTTTTTCATTTTCCACATATATACTTTTTTTTATTTTTCTCATGTATTTCTATCTACCTTTTTTGACAAAAAGTGTCAAAAGTAAAACTTATTAACCAAAAATGTGTGTATACCTTTGTTGTACGCTTGAAAGTACAGTCTCTCATCTATCTCAGAGATTCTAAAGTATACAAATATACTCTGTGATATCTGCAGATAAGCCAACTATAGTGTCTAGCGTGATGATATCAGGAAAACTTTCTAGTTCTTTGGCTTTCTTCAAGTGTATTAACAATGTTTGTAGTTCAAGCAATTCCAATATGAGCTTATCCTCCTCTTGTCTCAATGAAATTTGAGCTCCCATGAGTTCTTGAATTTTTGAGAAGTGAGTTTGGGATTCTCCAGGCTCGGTAGTTAGCAAGCTTAAGCTTCTTAGTCATCTCTTTTTCAATATTTGCTTCGTTCTTCATTATTTTCCTTAAGAATTGATTCTTGTTGCATTTCACTTTTAGTGTATGTTGTCTTGTGTACATTCTGATATGTTGTTGTGTTGGTAGGAGGAATATCTTTCTTCTAACCGTTAGGGTCGGTTGGGGGTTCCAACTCGGTGTTCTTTCCTTGTTTTGTCTCGCTAGCCTTAGGTTTTTCAACCTTATCCTTATCTGTATATGTAGGTGTCTCGATTTCCATGTCCGGTGTATCTTGTACAAACACAGTATTGATAGTGTCATCAATTGTATAGCTTTTTACTTGTGTTATGATTGGATCTTTTCTCAGCTAAGGTGCATTGTCAACATCCATACACTCGGTGTCATTTACCTCTGTATCCATGACATCTTCATCTTTTGATAACTCTTTTGCAAGATCTTCTTCCTCAAGTAAATCTTCAATAATAATTTATGAATTATCATTAGTTAAATCAATAGCATCTATTTTCTTTGTGCTTTCCTTTATGTTATCAACAATGGCTTCTTCTTGTTCCTTTTCTGCTTCATGATACTCAGTATCATCTATCTGAAATATGTCTTTCCATTTTGTATTTTTTTCCTTCTCTACAAATTGTATGTCTCCATTCATTATTCTTGGGGCTCTTCCCTTGACTACAAATTTGTTCAAATTCTTCTTTAATGCTTCATGAATATAAGATGGTCCAAGGTCAGGAATAGTGTGTACAAGAGATCTCTCTCATTTTCTTTATTGCATTGATAGAATACTTCCATCTCACATCAATTTTGTTGTACAGTTCCTCCAATAACTTGTCTTCAAGTTAAATAGGTTTCAATTTGTATATTAGTAAAGTCACAAAAATAGCTTCTTCAATCTTCTTTTTATCTTCTTCATTCCTTTTTTCATATTTTACTTGCCTGAAACCTCCAAAACCTCCCAATTTCTTTAGTCCTTCAAGAAAACCATCTTGACTCTTTGGAACTTGTGAAAGGTTTGCAACTGGTATAGACTTATTTACCTCATCAGAATTTGTTTCACTTTCCTTACCAAGTAGTAACTTCCTTCTAGTTCGTGCAGGTTTTTTCCTTCCTCTAGAACAGACATAATTCTTTCCTCTTGGTTGTACTACCCCTACAACTATCTTTTCTCTCAATTTTACTGAAGATCTAGTGTTCCTTCCAATACCTCTCTTACTTGGTGATGATAGTTGTACATGTTAAGGCCTTGAAATATCACCCTAACTTAGGCATTAGCGCATACTAATATCTCATGGTAATAATGGAAACCTTCCTGAGTTGTGGGTGGACTCTGATTAAGAAGGAATCTCTAGATTATAGGCCAATTCCTATTGGATTTGGAATATCACCTATGGTTGATCTCAGATTTGGGAAAAGGGAAAAGATAAATAAAAATTGAATAAATAAACTAGAAGGTGATACACCAAAACTGGATTCAGACTTATCAAAATTTCAAACTTGCATCCACAAGACACACACTAGTGAGATCTGCAGAAACATTCACTATTCAACGTATAGGTTGACCTAAAACTCACTATTAGGGTTTATACCACAAACAGTGACAATCTGCCAACAAACATACAGATTGTGCAAAAGGTTAAACTTGACAACCTAGAATAGGAATTGAACCAAGTCTCTAATCTATGTTGCGCAACACAATACACTTAAATGCAGAAATGTTGAAAAGGATTGATAATAGAACTCAAAAAATATGTGAATAATGGGAAATTTCTTTATTCTCTTCAAAATCTGCAAATGGTTACATGCAGTGGTACAAAATATGCCAAGGAATATGTTACATTCACTTGAAACATAATCTACATGAAAACTGAACCAATGTCTACAAAATGTATGCAAAAGGTACAAAGGAACAAGTATGTTCACTAAGCCACCTTTTCCCTGAATTTTGAACCCCTAAAAATGAGAAGGAAGCTCAGATATATACCCCCTCAAGGCTATTTTTTAAAATCCAAACCCCTCCAAAAATCCCTCCAAATCAGCTATAAACCCTAATTCTAAGGAAAAATATATGCCTTAATCCTAGCACATAATGTTGGTATTTGAAAAATATACATCTTTACAAATACACTACCAACATATATAAAACTATATCAAACCTAACAAAACACAACCCATACATACAAAAACCCTAACCTCACTTCATATACCCTAAGACATTACAAAGGCTGACACATCCCTAAGGTCAACATGACCAATACCTATTCAAATTATCTCTATCTTCATCATGGCATATGTTGTGTTCTCATGGCACTTGGGAGTGGTTGTTGTGCACTACAAATTATGAAGTATTTACTCCTCTGACAGCAGATTCCAAAGTTTTATCAGTTTCAAAACCCTAATCCATGGCGTCACCTTGCTGTGATTGTGGAATTTCTTCTAGCCTCTCTATGCTTGGGTTTTCGATCTAGAAGTCAACACTGTGATGTGGGAGTTGTGTTGTTGCTCTTTAGGCTCCTCTCTGTGATCTTAGGGCTAAAAAATAGTATTCTCTGTTGTGATTTTACTCCATTTATGTTTTCAACTATGAGTCGAGCATGATACTCAGGCTCCAACTGGAAGTGGGAGTTGTAGTAGAAGTTAAAGATCTTAGGCTCTTTACATGTGTTTGGCACTTTGAGTTAACTGTTTAAAACAGAGAGCTCGGACTCTCTTCTTCACCGCGGACTCTTCAAAATGGAGTTTCATGCCATAATGTATGGCATTGTCCATGCATATCTTTATGAAGCTCGGGCTCTACAGCACCACATCTCCACTTGTCAACTTGGAAATAATTCACTCCCCATCTATTAGCTTGGAGATAAGTTACTCTTTGCTCTTGTTTTTGCATTTACACTCTGTATTCACTTGAACATGTTTTTGTATCTTCATAGTTTTTTGAAATACTTGAGTTATGGGCTTTTCATGATCTGGTTCTCCATGATTATTGCAAATGATTCTGGGTTATTCATTTATGTTGTTAATGTGCTTAAGAGCTCGAACACCCACTTTTAGATAAGATTTTGTTGTGGCTCTGGATAGCTCGAGCTTGTACATGTTGATGTATGTTGTTAAGAATGATTATATCTTTTTGTTGCCTCCACTGGATGTCTACCTTTATTCGGGGTTTTGTCTATATGTTGTCCTCTTTTCATCTCTGTATTGACCATCATGTTTAAAAAAATACCATTTTCTAAAACCAACTCAAACTATTATTATCATCATGTATAATGTCTGAATATGTTTTATTGCATGGTCTCTCTCTTGCAAAAATAATAGTGTATCAAAAATTATATGCAGTTACCACCTCCAATGAGAACGTTATTCATGGGGTTTGAGCACGGGCTCATGACACCCATGAATAATACCATGAAATAGAGATCCCAAACATTTAAAATGCATAATTCTTTTATCTGAACAATTCTATTATTTTATTTATCACATATGTCCATATCCTTTTTTTAACAATAACATTGTTATTTACTCTCCATACTTGAATAGGCATTGCATTAATTGAAGATACATCTAACAGCATTAAATAATAATACTATTTAATTGATTTCTCTTATACAAACACTGCATTGAACATGCATCTTCACAACATTATATCTCTGGTAACAACTTATAACTGTGTCCCTAATTCTTTTGTCCTTTAACAACACACTATTTGCTCAATTCTTGTGTGCATACATATCTTTGTAAAAAGATATCACTGTTGAACATGCCTACTCTCTTCCATCTGATTGCAAAAATATATGTCACTGTTTTTTTGTTTTCTCTCATTCAAAGATACCAGTGCTCATAACAGCATTAAGATGAACTATTTCTTTGATGTCAATAGTGTATGAACTCTGTATATGCATTTCCCACTTTGATAAAAATGCAATTTATCTCTTCTGTATATGCATGTTACTTCATAATAGCTTTTCTTTTATTCCTCTTCTTTTCCATGTGCACTGTAATTTGACTTCCATATATGCATACTCATTTGATGACATTGATGCACACCTATGCATTGTATATGCATCACTTATCATGTTGTTAAACATTAGCATCCATCTTTTATGTGAATAATTCATTTGATAACAACAAATGATACTTCCAGTTAGAATACCACTTTTTGTTAATGCATAACAGTAGTCATCTATGTTCAAACAACATTACAAATGACTTTCATTGTGCAATAATGGAATATAATGTTACCTTGTCTTTTAATTGCAAGCAACAATTCATCTCCTTTGTAGAACTCTATTTTGGAATCACACACTTTATAACACCAGTGTTTGCAACAGCATTTGATTACTCAGTACTTGATATCAAAGGTGTTAAAAATGCATGGTTGCTATTTTTTAATGACATTATGAGCATTTGCATATTTTGATCATTTTATAACTGATAGAAATGTAATTTGATCATCTTTCTGCATATCATTTTGCAATTCATCCTTCATTGGCTTCTTTTCATTGCATATGCATCTTACAACAACATTATTGTACTCTGCATATTTATATCAATGGCATTAAACTTGTAATAGCATGCATGCACCTTGTAGCATCTGTTATGAACCGCATCTCCTTTTCTTCTGCATCTTCTCATTCTTGAAATTATGAAATCATAGCATTTTTATCTCTTTGATAATGCATCTTGTGAGGTTTGAGCACAAGCTCGTGACACTCACTACATTTTTCTTTGTTATCTGCTACTAGTGAACATATAGATCATATTTCTTTCTGCATTTGAATACACTTCTGCTTATTATGTTTGCACACATAACCAAATCAATATGTTAGGTTAGTGAACATGACCAAATGATCAATCTTTGTGTGTGAGTGCCATGTATCATGACATTCATGCATGAATGTTGGTTGGCTGATTGTGTTCACTATCTTAACATATTGTTGTTCTGAAAAAAGGTTTCTCACCTACAAGAACTAAGTCCCTTTAATTCAGATTTCTAGTTTCACACATAGCAACTCTTGTACAATGTCGAATGATAACCATAGATAGTAAAAGGTTTCATGGAGTTATGTCCCTTTGATACTACTTTTTTGTTGTTTTAGATGAATAATTTTTCATTGTATTGATGTTATTGGTAGACTTGCAGCTCTGAAAGTCTGATTGTTGTATGCTATTTTAGGTTTCCATTGCATTGCTTATATCCAATTTGGATCTAACACCTTTTCTTTCCATGATGCAGGACAAGACCCTAAGACTTAGATGTAGGACATGATGGACTATGACAAAGACATGATGTTTGGACAAAGTAGACAACCAGCTCCCATATCACATAGTTGACTTGTAGAAGGCAATGCATGGACCCCTACTCATGCATCAATCATGTTTTCTTTTCTGCAATTTCCTCTAAGCTCCAATAAGAGAGATGTAATATGGAAAGCAGATTTGTTTATTACATTCAGTTTGAATGCACAATGTAATGATCAATTATGAATTTGAAAATTGGAATATGATCAATACTTAGAGTATAATGTAACTGATAATATGAATGCAATAGCAATGTATTTCATCTTCATTAGCTGAATAGTAATGTTAAAGAGGTGTACCTTCATGCAATTTTTAATTGTTTATGATGATCATCTTGCATGTAAAAATTTAGGGTAACAGTACATCTGTCTTGTCAACCACTACAACTCCTTGTTCATTCTCAATGTCTTTATCCAATGTATCATCAACTCCAAGAGTTTTTCATAAAGCATCAATCATTATTCTTTCTTTCTTGATTGGCCTAGGTACCAATATACCCTACTTGATTTTATCTTTAACTTCCTCATAGGTGTCATCCCTCTTTGTATTAGGATAGCTATTGGTTTAGCTAATAAAGCTTCTATCTATTTTGAATCAATGTTGATATCCATCTCATATCCCATCAGTTGAATCTATTCAACTCTCTGTTCAAGAACCTTTATTATACAAACATCAGTATCTACCTCAAAACATATGTTATCCTGATATTTTGCAATTAGTTGACGTGGAACTATATATCTCTTGTGCATTCTAGCTTGGAATTACAAAAAGTAGTCATACATGATTTCATCAAAGTTGTCTCCTATACTCTGTATATACTCATGTATTTGATAAATGACTGGCCTATCAGTTTTTCATACATCTCCATTAGAGGGAAATGAATTCTGGTAGTAAAAGAAAATACCTACCAACAATGAGCCAAATTTCAAAGTGTTAGTCTTTGCCTTTCTAATTGTATTCATATTATCATTTATTTGCTTCAGCAAAACTTCACAAAGATCTATCTGAGGTCCTTTCTCCACTCTCTTATATGCCAAGTCTACTCCTCCACATGGTACACTGTCCACTCGGGATGATTGAAATGCTCGATAAGATATGATGTTGCATGTATACCCTAACTAGGGATCCTCAATAGTAGATATCCTCATTCCTCTACCATCCAATTGTAACTTGGTTAGCTTAGTGAGCTTACCCATTTTTGATTTTCTTAATTGCCTTTGGTCTATCTCCAATAGGAAATCTAGTGATGATGTGTAAAACATCCTTCGTTATCGTATTCAGTTCATCCAACAACATAAACTGGTCATGTACTCATCTTTGTATCATCCTCACCCATTCGGGCTTAAATACCCTCAGTAAATGTATTGCATGAATCAATCCTTTTTTTTCTAGATGTGTATGATCATCTTTAACTCTTCCATTCATGGACAACTTACTGAATGAAGCATCAATCTTAGCTTCACACAAATCTTTGATCTTGCAGTGAATAAATGTGCGGACGTCTTCAGTAAAAATTACTCACTGAGGGATTGAAGATAACGCTCCTGTCATATCAATTTATAAAGCTATACCTAGGGGAAACTTGTATTTAGGGTTCACTAGTTCAACCTTCTTCACTAATACTGGTCTCTGCATCCTCGGTGCCATGATAATCTCCAAATGTATCGTATTAACAAACTAGGAAACACTTGAAAAAATACAGCTTCAGAAATACAACTCGGTGTAACCAATTATCTTAGAAATTTCACTCAATGCTCTTGTAAAGATTCAGAAATACCTTAAAAATTGCTTTGATTTCTCGATGGAATGATCGCTCTACAGTGTGCTCAAATGCTCTTCAAAAATGTTATGTTCAAATGAATAACAAAATGACCTGTTTAGCTTTTCCTCGACTAGGATTTCCAATGGATTTAATTAATTGTAATAAATGCTCTTGTCGAGTCCCTTTTACCTTTATACCAACAAAATAGTTACTTTTCTTAACCAACTAAACAAAATAACCATACATTACAACTTTCAACCAAAATTTCACAACTTATCCAAATGCATCTTAATATGTTGATATGGATCTTAACTCTAATTCTTAGGAACTGATCTAAGATTTATAAAGAATGTAGTTCCTACCTCTCACCATTTAGGTGGAGTGTGGTGCACCAAACTCAGTAGAGATGGTGTTGTCTATGGTTCCAAGTCATGTTCCATCTTCCTGAGTCTTTCTCCTACATGTTTTGTTCATTTTTTCTCTGATTTCTTCAATAGTAGATGTTACACTCTTTGTAGATTCATCTTCATTCAGTGCATCTCCTAAGTATCTTCAATTGCTTGCTAAGTGTCCTACCCTATAAAAATGGAAACAAGCCACGCTAGGGCTCCTCCATGATCTTATGTTATGCATTTTGTGCATCAATATGAAATTTTCATCTATGTGTCCATATCTTCCACAAGATAAGCATGAAATCCTTGTGGGTAAAAGCACAATAATTTGTCACCCTTTTACAAAGGAAAAGGTTAACAACACCAAAACTGTAAAACTTCAAGGGCATAAAAGTCACATTTCTGTTGAGAATTTGAAGATGATGTATACTGATGAAATGTGTGAAATAGGATGAATTATATGCCTATAATTTTTTTTTAAAAATTGAAACAAAATTCATATTTTTTTTGAATTTTTTAGGTCTGTTTTTTATTTCATGAAAAATAGTGTAAATCGAGGAGTTTACTTCCCGCCAAATCATTATAAGTAAAACATTTTTTTCCTTCTAATTTCAGAATATGTTTTAAATGACATGTATAGCTAGTGCAGAAAAGAAGAAAGAAGTGTTTTCGATGTTTTCTTTGCATGTTATAAGTATTCAAAGTTGAACTTACTTGAAATAAACAATTATTGTCTCCCGCCATTTTTCCCCTATCAAAATTGTACCAAAAACCAAATAAATTACATATTATTGAAGAGAACTCTCTTCTCTAGTGTAATCAATGATTTAATTTTTTTTTTGAATTGATTTAGAATTATTTTATATTATCTAAATCAACGACTTCTGAAACCTTTAATAACCTACATGTAGTTTTTAACAAATTTGTTCAATGTTTTGTAGTCAAAACAATATAAAAATTATATGTCAAGAATCATAGTTCCGAGATCTAGAAAAGGGTACTTTTAGTTTTTTGACATTGTCTAGTTTGAGCAGACAAAAATTCAGCAGAAGTGCAAACTTGTTGATTTCATGGCATGCCACATAGGCAGACTCGGCCGAGTAGGATTCGTCCGAGTCGGACTGAGCCGAGTCTACCTAGTGGTCGGCCACACACGAGGGGTCGCATGGGCGAACCACCCTTTCAATTCGAAGGGTATATATAAAATTTATTTTATTTAAAAACAAATATCAATTGAAAAATTAAATCCTTATTTTAGAGTATAAAAGGGTTTTTGAAGCTAGGAGGCATTTTTTCGAAGAATCTACAAAGGCATTTTGTGACTAGAGGAGTGTGACTTTGCAAGTTTTTTAATTTTTGCTTATATTTGAGCAATGGGAAATAAAAGGAATAGAACAAGGAAATATGATCATAAAAGGGATGACCAAATGAAAGGTCATACGAAACTTATCGAAGAGAAACCGGTCAATGTTGAAGAAGAACCTATCGATGTTGAAGAAGGTGAAACTCACCTAGGGGAGGATATTGGTAGTAGTCGGGGTATACACATTTATCCTACAATGAAAATTTTGATGGAGATGAATGAGGAATCACTTGTCAGTCAAATTGTACCAGAGCACCTGATACCTGAAAGCACTATTAAATTGTATGTCAAAAACTTGTGGAAGGAATATTTTCAGGATAAAACTTTGGTGGGAAAAGCACAAATGTTTGCAAAGTTATTCAGGAAAAGAGAAATGAATCTAGTTTTGGAGTTGTTGGGTGTTGATAATAGGAAAATTATACAAGGAGGTCAAGTAAAAGAAACAATAATTGAAAATTTGCAAGATGCATTGAACGTTGTTAACATGAAAGATCATGGAGGATCTGATTCAAATGTTGCTAGAAGAGCGTTGATGACTATGATTTCTAGTAAGAGATTGACACATAGAAATCATGTTTGAGTAGTTTCTAATTTACTCAAGGTATCTTGAAGAACTGTTCAGAGATATATTAGGAAGAGAAATGTGTTGGATATGAACATTGAAAAGAATCGGGTACAGATTTGTAGAGTTCCTCGAAAAGACAATTTCTGAAGATGTAAGAAGACGGGTCATTGAATTTTGGACCAACCACTCTCATGTTTCTTACAATAGAAGGGACACTATACAGATTAAATATGAAGAGACTGGTATGAAGATTTCACATCCAAAACATTTTTTTTATTCTACACAAAGTGAACTATTTGAAACATTCAAACAAGAATTTTCAAATGTGAAAATAGGTCAAAGAATGTTTGAGATTTTGTGTCCTTTCTTCATACGCATAAATAAGGTTCGTGAAACATGTTGTTGTCAAAATCATGTTGAGTTTCACTTATACTTGAAATCATATAAAAAGGTTATGCCAGTACTTAATCTAGATACGGTTTCTGGAAGTACAACAGAATTTGTGAAATCCATTTTATGTGATAAGTCAAAAGACTCAGATGAATTCAATGTCCAATGTATAAAAATGAATGCAATGATTATGGAAATTTACATAAATTTCTTTTACAATTTTTCTATCCTTCGAATTTAGTGTCCATCTTCTTATCTAACGCCATGGACATCATGCAGTCTCCACCCCTCCTCTAGTCTTTGGCGAATAAGGTAATTTGGCCAGTGTTTATCGTGGATAATAAACTTAATGTGACTATGCAATATTATGATCTATGGTGTGGAATGGCACTAGTGGGAGGACTATTTTCGCATGCCTAGTTGCTTCAAAAGCATGAATTTTTAGTGACTTTTGAGGCTATGAAAAAAGCAGTGGAAAAGCGGAGCTCATCACACTTGAAAACTGTGCTTCAAGTTACTGCACGGGCTCTCGGCTACCAGCTGGAGGACAGAGTGAGAAAAATGGGATTTGCATTATTGGACTTGCTTAGGTTTTCTAATAACCCACAAATTTAGGGACAACAATTGGCATCTTCGAAGTTGGGGCCGAATAATATGGCGGTTGAGTGTAGTGGTTGGCAGCCCTCGAGCTCTTCTCAGTTGAAGAATGTCAAATGTGCGGGTGCAGGTAGAAAGGAGGCTGAGTGTGTAGGTTGGGAATCGGCGATGGCATCAACAAGTATTCATGATTGGGCCGAGACTATGTTGCTTCTCAGTCATCCCCAATTCCAGAATGATATTGATAAGGTGCGGCATGTAACCAGAACTGCGGTCGACACATTGGGGCGTAGTGGGGTTCGAGGTGAGGACATCATGGAGGAGTAAAAAGTGGATCGAGTCGAACAAAATTCAAATTTCAAAATTTTGATATTTTGATGCCCCTTTAATTTAATGTATATCAGATAGGGGGTTGGGGGAGGTAGTTTATACTCCTTTTTGTATGAATGATATAATATCATCCCCGTTCGTTAGTGAATGTTTTTGAATCATTGTACATGTTCAAGTGATGATGCTGGGTTTTCTTCCTGATTCTTTCCCAGTTGAGCTTTTTGAATCAATTTATATTAATATATTATAGTGGCTTGCCACTTTTGCTTTAAAAAAAAAAATATTGATGTTACAAAACTAATCCAATGGAAGAGATCTGAATATGAGAAATACCAAATGAAGATAGGACAAGAATAATAAAAAATTGCATTGAAAGAGTGAATTACCATACCTTCAGTTCATGGATAGATTTTGATCTATGATTTATCCACACATCAAACATTGTCATAGTGCACGATGGCAAGCTAAATAGTTTCGTGATTCCAAAAATTATTTTCCACCTGGTTGTATTCTTTCGATTGTAGATTTTGCGGAGAACTATACTTTCTCTCCTCAAACAGAGCTCCAAAGTCAATATTATCATTCTGATCAAGTTGCAAAATTTGTCCATGTGACCTATAGACATGCACAGTTTGATTTGGATGAGATAGAAAGTATAGATCAAAATGAATGCATTATCATCAAGGAGGTTCATTTATAAATCAGCGATGATAAGGTTCATGATAGGAGCTATGTGGCTCATTGTTTCGGCATGTTTTTCCACAATCTTGCAAGTCGCGGCATAAATGCTTCACAACACTAGATCTGATCTGATGGATGTGCGAGTAAGTACAAACTTGAATTAAATTTTCTTAAATAGTATTTCAATTATATATAAAGTATTTTAAAGTTTTTACACATGATTGTACAGGTCAATTTAAATCTGCAAAAGCCTTTAATTGGTTAGTTATGCAACATGCTACACACAATGTTAAGTTTATATGGAACTTCTTTGAAAGTGTACATGGTAAAGGAGAGCATGATGGAGCTAGAGCATGCGTGAAGCGTGCACTCCGACAACATGAACTTCAAGGTATGTATACATTTTCAATATTCAATTTGTTCAAGTATAACTTATATACTATATATATGTACGTGCGTGAACTTTATTTTTCATTTGATAGTTTGAATATAAACTAATTTTATATTTACATATACGTGAGTGAACTTTAATCTTCATTTGATAGTTTGAATATAAACTAATTTTATATTTACATGTACTTTAAAATTTGTTTTAAATATATTATCTAGGTAACATGATAGAGAATGCAAAGAAAATTGTTGAATGGTGTCGAAATTATTTCGCTACTTGAGACAGAAAACACAACAAACATTACTTTTGGGAAGTGATAGGTATTTAAAACTATCTAAATAATTACAATTTTGTCAATGTATTTAATTTTTATCTAGAGATATCAATCTGACTTTAAAATATTTTTAAATTTGTATCTAGATATCAATTGATCCAATCCTTACAATTGTCAATCAATTTTTGGAATTAGAATTTTACATCAAGTCATGACTATAGGACAACACAAGCCTCCACTAATTCTTAAATCATGCTTTTGTGAAGATTGTGTTAACAACACAATGAGTCAATGTGTGTGTGTGTGTGTGTGTGTGTGATATTTTTTCTATGGTTACAGATCTCGAGAATGCAGAAGGTTAGATTATTATCTACTAAGATGCACTAAAGAAAAATCCAATTTGGTGCAAGAAATTGTTGATGGTGATGGACAACAATATCCAACTGGTTCAGTTGTTATTGAAGGCACCTATTATCAACAAGCTAAGATCGACAAAAATGGAGTTCAATTTATTGAATACATGTGTGGACAAAGAGTTCTACATTATAGTCACTTGGTTATAGCGACAAAACTGCAATTTGAGACTATGGCATAAAAAGGACGTGGAAACCAAAAGTGGAAGTTGACTATTGAAGAACATGAAAAACTTTTGGAGGTAATAAAGGATAGAGAGGATCAAGAGTACATGTATCAGGAGCTATAAATGATTTGAAATTCATGATTCTAGATTGAGTTTATATTGATTCTAAATTAAATTTTAATGGATTAGACCTTGAGGAACTTGATACTTTTTTCAATTTCAATTAGATTAGATTGATTTTAAAGATTGTTTGAAATTATCTAGTCTAGAATGATTAAAGGTTTTTCAAATTAAGTATGAATTGATCTTCTATCTAGATTTTTTTTTTAAAGGTTTTGAATTATTGGAACAAGTTAGATAGAAATTGGTTTTAAATAGATATTGATTGCCTATAAATTGATTATATATATATATATATATATATATATATAGTTTAGACTAAAGTTTGTTTAAGTTTAAAGTTAGATTGATTATATAAATTGATTCTGGTTATATAAAAGATCACTTGATCTATACTAGGTATGTTGATCTTCTATCTAGATTGATTAGGTTTTGAATTATTTTCAAGTGAACTAGAAATTGGTTAAAT
>MU224207.1:126899-139778 GCA_018584345.1 Thuja plicata
CTTGTGTAATGCATGTCCAATGTCAGATAACTCAAAAGAATGTAAGGACACTGTCTCAGGATCAATGGCCTCGTCCATAAGCAAACCTGAGAATCCAGTGTGAAATCGTGAGGTCATGGGTGTCTGAAACAGGGGAGCCTATGTATGTCGTCAAGGTGGTGTAAGATCATCCACACTCTATCGTGGAGTTGTAGGATGTATCTAGACATCCTCCTATCTAGAGGTACCTGCCTCTACATCTCCTCGTCCTTGACTGCTGCATATGGAGGATCTCACCTGATCTCGAACGAATGTAGGAATATTACACAGATGAACCCCATGTGTCGTAGAAATGTACTGGTAAGATGCTAGGAGATCATTGACTAAAATGGAGATCGTATCACGCAGACGATCCTCTAGTAGTTGGGATATCTCATATGGATTGGGAAGATCAAATCAGATGTAAGGATCATAAAATGGACTAGAAGGATCAACGCCTACATCTATCCAGGATCTGAGCATGTACCTACACACATGATTAGATGACAACTCATCAACCTGAGTTTCCATGGTGGAAATGCTATAAAACATATCTACCCATGCATCCTCAACTGCAACATGTTCAGCTCCAGTGTAGGCCTCCAAACCTTTTGGAAGAACCAAAAGGTTTTTACCTGCTAATGCCCTCTTACTAGGGGGTTCTGGTGCATCAAGTCGTCTACACTTATCCTGATATCTCCCCCAACCCTGACCAACATGTAGAGGTAAATATGTGTAATCAACATCATAACCTAAATGGAACTCTGCAAATAATTGTTTGCAGAAATATAAGGGCACCTCATCCTTTTGGGGCCACATATGATGGGCCGCCAACCATCTTGGATATATAAAAGGATCTACTAATTCATCGGTACATTTTGTGACCCTATATGCTCTAACCACCTTCTTCTCTATGTAATGGGTCCCAAACATGTTCTTAACCTGAGTAACATAAACATCTAAATCAACTATCCTCCAACTCATAGTACCTACTACTATGCTAGAGAGGCTATGGTAAAATGAATAAATAGATGTGCCATCATATGGATTTTATGATTCAACCTTTTGAATCATACTCATCAACTCTGTGTGAATGGAAATCAATTTCTCCATATTAGGGAGGGTAGCACTATTTTGCAATGTCCTCTCTAGCGCAGCTAGAGCGGTGTGCATCCTCGAGATAGTCTCTTGTCTACGACTATCTCAACTATGTGGGGTACCACGGAGGCCTGACGATGCTCGTGAGGCCTGACTACCATGAATTCTATGATCTGACCTAGTAGAAGCCATGTGACAGAAATGTAATATCTAGATAGAGATAAACACTATTCACTGTAAGTGGGCACATACACATGTACATTTAGTAGGAAATCAATTTATATATATACATATGTTAAAAAAGAACATACATGTTTAAATTTTAAAAAATTAAAAAATACCTATACATACATATTTAAATTAAACAAATTCAATTTACGTCTTCAACATGAAATAGTTTTATCAAAAAAAATTCATAAATTTTAAACAAGTCAAATTGCATACATATTTTAACATAAATAGACATAATTTAACATACATGTCCATCTGAACAAAAATATCCATGACATCCCCTTAATCATAAATACATCAAAAAGAAGATTCCATGTACATAACTTAAGTGATTTTATAAAAAGAATTTGAAATCTATACAAATTGATTAGCCTAAATTGACAAGCTACAAAAAAATTACACTTATTAAAATCTAATTATGTATGAAATGTAACCTAGTACAAGATTTAGGGTTTTGTTATGTAATAATTTTGAAATTTGTGTACATATAATGAAAATGTAGAATGATCAAATTGTGACAAAAATATTTTGTGACACGTTCTCTTAATAATATAGGACCATGTATCCTAAAATAATTCCATGTAACGATTGCTTCTAATTTGTATGTTTTGAATAAATTATATGGTTTTAGGCTTAAGTTTACGTGTAAATGTTTCAAACTTTTGGGTTTGGGTTTGCGTTTAAGTTTCCAGGTTTGTGTTTAAGTTTGGGTTTGCATTTATGTTTCAAAAATTTGGGTAAATGAATTAGTTTTAACTTGAATTATATAACCTAAAAATATTTATTTCTTGAATATGAAGAAAAAAATGCGACATTACAATGCTAGTAAAAAAAAATTTTACATATATATTTATAAAGAAAAACATTTAAAAAAAAGGGGGGGACCTACCTCAAACTCGGCTGAGTTTCTTCTCTCAGCCCCTCAACCGCAATCGTAGCCCCTCAATGTGCAAATGAGGGGCTTGCGGTTGTTTTTGGGGTATTTAAAATGAACAATAGACTAGGTCAAATTGGACACGGTCGAGTACTACTTGGCTGAGTCTACTAGGCCACGTAAATGCCACTCGGCGCCGCGTGGCACCCACATAAACTCAGTGTTGTTAGACTCGGCCGAGTTTGACTGGGTCAAGTCTAACTGAGCCGAGTAGGAAAATTCATCCCAAAGGGTGATAGATTATTGTGCTTTCACCCTTGTATTATAATCCCATGGTATAGATGTGCATGCTCGGTTTGTATTTGCATTGTCTCAGTTAGGCATCCACTTATCATTTCTTTTCTTTGTTCTACACTCTTTAGTATTGTGACCATACTTGTTGCAGTTCTTGCAGTCACCATCAAACTTAGGTTTCGTTGTCTTGTTACTAAAATTGGTTCTACACTCAAAAGCTTGATGTCCATAATTATTACATCTAAAGCAATAACCATCAAATTTAGGTGTACTCGGTACTTTAACTTTTCTTCTTATGCAAACATTAGCAGTGTGTCCATGCTTCTCACAATAATTATAGCTTGGATTCTTTAGTTTTGGTGGGGGTATAGTACCTTTATCTTTCTGTGCATTAGATGATTCTACTTTCTCGATAGTGTTGATCTCATTGAATCCAATTCCTATCCTATCGTTCGGTTCCTTCTGATTCTTGACCTGTTTGTCCAGTGATTTTAGTACATCTTCATTTCTTCTCAGTATTTTATTTGCATCCTTCTCATCTTTCAATATTTTTTCCATTCTTTCAATCTCAAATTTCAATCCTTGGTTCTAAAATTCCTTTTGGGTACAATCCTTATTTGCATTCAGAAGTTGGTCGGTAATATTGTAGTGAACTTGGGTCATCCTTAAGATTTCATTATATTTATCAGTTAACCTAATTTCAACTTGTCTTTTGTCATCTTCTGCAATTCTCTTTTCATCCTCAGTTATTCTTTTACCTTCATTCAATTCGGTCATTCTTAATCTATATGCATCAAGATCTTTCTTCATCAAATGCAACAACTCGGTAAGTGAATCATTCTTTTCAAGTAGTTCTCTTATGGAAGTCTCAGATTCATCAGTCACGCTTCCTTCAAATGCGGTCTCAAGTGTATCAACTTGTTCTTGTGTAACCTTTAGTTCATCATATAATTTCCTTTTTATCATCAGATATTTCTCAAGTTTCTTTCTAAGATCTATGATTAACTCTTATGCACTCTCCAACTCAAATTCAAGACCACCAATCCTTTTAAATTGCCTATAACCTTCCATGACTAAGAGCTTAAACTCTCAAGTGATCAAATCTTTAACTCAAGATTACTAGCTTTGATACCAATTGTTGGAATAAATATGAAAAGTTGGGACTGAGAGGGGAGGGGTGAATCAGTACCACTAAAAACTTTTATAATCGCATTCACTTATTAAACCATATGTTGCTGCTTGTTTATTACTGGGTTCATAACTTTGAAATGAAAGTAATATAATTCTTAGAAAACATAACATCAAAATATTAAACAA
The DNA here is from genome assembly GCA_018584345.1 of Thuja plicata. Taxonomy (NCBI): domain Eukaryota; kingdom Viridiplantae; phylum Streptophyta; class Pinopsida; order Cupressales; family Cupressaceae; genus Thuja; species Thuja plicata. The sequence continues at coordinate 130,732 of MU224207.1, forward strand.
TTAGAGCTCATAACAACATGATTTTGGTAACGAATAAATCCTTGGTTAGAGGATAAAACTATGCTACGGATGACACCTACAACCTTCACTAACTGTAGTATAAAGGGTGCTCGGTTAGAGCCACAAAGTTTATCTATTTTTGATAGCTTACCCAATTAAGATTATATATAAGACTAATTAGGTCTACCTGGTCAAAGGATTTTTACAAACTCTACACTTAGACATGTACCCTGTTAAAGGATTTACAAATATAAGATCGGTCAAGATCTACCCAGTATTGGGATTTAAAGCTCTCAATACAATAGTATCAAATAACTTAACAATGTCTGTAAAAATGCATCAAATGTAAATGTTGTTCAGACTCTATGTGTTCTAATTTGTGTTACCTCAATCCCAAACTATGACATTGTTCTATTCTACTCTGTTGTAACTAAATTTCTTCTTGGTGCTCTCTACTCTGCTCTTTGTTCTTCAATAACTCCTTTTACTTTCTCAACAAAAACAATAACAACTCTTTGTCCTCTTCTCCTTCTTCTGTATATTTCTCTCTTACAAATTCATCCAAAATCTAGATGATTTTTGCCTCTTAATCTTATGTGTTAGGTACGCTGTAAATTTATTTTGACCATTAGATCTTCTTTCTAGCTTGGTGACCATGTCAATTTTACCTCAGTACTTGTTTTTCTTGGAAATGAAAAAAATTATTTTTTTCATTTGATCTCTGCCTTAGATCTTCAATCTAATTTATTTACATCGTTGATCATGTAAAAAAATGTTATAAAGGCTTGTATACTCACAATTAATGCTCCGATAATCATTAAATGTGATCTAATCACGTTTTGAATTAATTGTCTAACTTTGTTGAATAACTCCATATTACTCGGTTAAATGATCTTTATCACTCAGTGTATTATCAACTCGACATACTACATGTGCTTGGTGTAGTGTGTCACTTGGTAACTGTAGGTGTTTAGCACTCTAAATTAACTCTATTTCTTTACCAACTGGCTCAGTGTGCATTATCGAATCGCCTTATACTTGACTATCTCCTTTTACCAACTGATTCTTCTTGACTCCATGACTTTAACTAAACTATTATGAAAATAAAATAACTTGTATAGATAAAATATGGGAGGACATATGGCATCTCAACAAACCTTTAGAGGAACACAACAACCTCAGTTAGATTAAAAGATGTCTCATGAGAACTAATGGAGTTCAAGTTAGTAGTTACATTATCTATGATAATGGAAAGGCTTTATGCAAATATTTTATCAAACAATTGTAGGAATGTGATAATATTCCCCCTCAGATCAACATTACTGTTCAAAAATATCTAATGTCCTTAATCCCCTACCTCCTGGATTGCTCCCTATTCTCCCAAACTAGTAAAGATATATGGATCTGGAAGCATAACTCCTTTGGCAATTTCACAATTAAATATGTTTATAATGCTCTTGAAGATGATGATACTCACAACCAATTTTAGGAGCAGGTTTGGATTCCCAGTCTTATTATGAAAGTTAACTACTTTTGGTAGATTATTTCCCATGGCAAAGCCCTAAGCATTGAAAATCTGAATAGGAGGGGATTCTCTTTGGTTAACAGGTTTGTGCTCTGCTACATGGATTGTGAACGTATTGACCACCTTTCTTGACATTGCCCCTATGTTAGGGAACTGTGGGATAGTGTTTTTTATGTTATTAATGTGGACCAGGTAGTAAAATCTCTATGATTTAGTTTATGGAAAAATGGAGCCTCAACCCATTTAATCACCTCATCCTAAGAATGAGCTTTGGACTCATATCCCTCCATTCCTAATTTGGAATGTCTACAAAGAATGAAATAACAAAATTTTCAAGGACCAATCCAGAACTATAGCCACCCTATTCCAAATAATTAAGCAGAAAATAATGGAAAACATTAATGTTATTTCCTTTGGGAAAGGAAAATTCATTCCTTCTCTCCAAGAGATTCTATTTAAGAAAGCTTGGGGTATTTAGCAGAACCTTCTAAACATAAATTGGAACAATGTTATGAGGACAAAACTCACTAGTTCAACTCCTTCACCTCCTAATTAGACCAAATGCAATGTTGACGGTTGTGCTAAAGGAAACGTAGGGAATTCGGCTGCAGTGGAGCCATTAGAAATTACAGGGTGTTCTCATTGATGGATTCTGCAAGAATTTAGGTATTGGTTAAAATAACATGGATAATCCATCACTGCTTGGCAAGGGATAAGAATATTGAAAGAATTAAACCTTGATTACATCATCCTTGAAGGAGATTCTAAGCTCATAATAGATTATTTACGTGGCATTTCTGGTTTCCCTTGGTATTTATTGGTTATCTTCCAGGATTGTAAAATAATTGTCATTACCTTTGAACATGTTGAATTCCACTATACTCTAAGAGAAGACAATTGTGCAATAAATACAATGGAAAATATTGGCCTAAACTATCAAGATTGGCACTTTATGAAATATGAACAAAGCCCCAATAATCTAAAAGAGGTCCTTGGTAAAGAAAGGGGAAATGATCCTGCAAACTAAATTCATGATGAAACTAATGTGTCCTCTTAACGATTGGGGTCTTTATTTCCTGGGATGGCTCTTGGGAGATATGTTCTTGTACCACATTCGTATGAATGATTGGTTGAACAAAACTCATAAGATCTAAATTTAATTTCCACACTTGTAATAATATCCCGACTTTAGTGATGGATGGAGATATTAAGGCTTTATGAATGGACCCTTGTAAAAATTTTGATAAGGTTAATAACATGTTAAATATCCCTAGGATTGGGTTTACTATCAAAGATATTTTGTACCCGATCAACACTAAGTGCTCCCACTTGGATGCCAAAGCTAGTTGGATGCCTATCTATCACCTCATAACAAAAAATAGGGGCGATCATTTTAATCATTACCACATTTATGATCAAGTGAGGGGAAATTTAATTGAGATCTTGTTTGATGGAAACGTCTATGCAGCAGACTAAAACGTATTTCTTACCAAGGGGGACACTTAGTTTTTTTTTCAACTTTTTTTCAACTTCCTTATTATGTTTTACGTTTTAGTCTGCTATTTAGCCAATACCTTGTTGGAAGGCCTCCATAAAGTGAAATGTCATTTCAATAATCCAAATAATCTTGACCAAATCATTCTCAAGATTAAAAGCATAAAGGTCATTATTGAGGAGTACGATTTCAATTACCTCCGCTTTTTCCAAAATCAAATTGAACTAGCTTTCGAGAAACTGCATTGTCACTCTAGTAGAGGGAAAAAGGAGGTTTTTTTAACATTTTTTACAGTTTCTGGTAGCAGTAAGCCTCATATGGACCTGCAGATCAACATTTGATTTTCTCTGAAATCAAAAGTATGGGGGGTCCTTTGAAGAGGTCGGAACCTAGAGATTGTCGGGATTTGCTTCAGAATAGTGAGCTCTGGGATATCTTTTGGAGAGGCAACATGATGTCATGTTTTCAAGCATGAAATGGTATAATACCACCTTATTTCTAAAATTTTACAATTCCTAGGACAAGGGTAAAGGCATGATGCGGAGCATTAAATTTCAAGTGACTCACAAATTCCTTGAAGCTACTGGTTTGAAGTGTGATGGTGATGAAGTGGAATGGAAAATATCAGGGGACTACACATTTTAAATGAAGTAGTTCTACAAGAAAGGGGAGAAGCTTGTGGTTGCGACGCATGACAATGAGTATGATCATTTCTCTTTACCTCCTCCCTATGCCTTTTTCTATTTATTTGTGATGAATTATTTTACCCTGGAAGGAAGGTATACTGCCTTCCATCATTATCATTTCCCCATTTTAAACCATCTGATAAATGGCCATAAGGTTAATATGCCATATTTCCTCTTTTTCTCCTTGAGCTCTAGTATTTCCATTTGGGATACCCCTCTGCTCCACCATGGCTTGATTTACATCCTCCATCAACATGCTTTTAAAAATCCCTTGTCTATAATTCATCTGCTTTCTTATCCTGAACATGCACAAAGCCACTATGTGAACCCTATAAAGAGTACTGTCAATATTGAGCTATTAGAGTCTAATCCCCTCCCAGAAAAAGTGGCTCCTACTAGTAAAAATTTTAATCCCTCTGGGAAAAGAAAAAATCCCAATTCACCTAAGAAGGTGAAGAAAAACCCCATTAACCCTGAGAAGGAAATCCCCCTAGAGGAAACTCTACTTCAAACCACTCCCCAGAAAAAGGAAAAGTGTCTGCACCAAACTGACTCCTTCCAAAGCCAAGCCTAGAAATAAAAAGGCTAAGAGTACCAAAAAATTTATTGATATTGATAAGGAGGAGGATAAAGAGGATGAAATGGATTTAATGGAAGAAATGAAGAATGAGGATTTAAGTTCTGGGGAAAGCAGGTCTATGAGACTTCGTAATAAAGATATGAAAGCTAAAAATATGGAGGAAGAAATTGTGTCAGAAATTGATGAAAAGTTTGAACCCAAAGAGGAAGAAGAAACTATAGAAAACATTAAGGATGATTATAATGTGGTTGAGGCTCATGAACTTGAGGAATAGTCGAAAGAAAATTTAATGAAAATCACTGTTAATTTGAATGAACTAGAGGACATGGTTAATATGGTTTGTAATTCCACTCCCCATGCTTAGAATGAATCCCTACAAAGTGTTTCACCTTCCCCTGTTCATGTTGCTAAAGTATTCCTTCCAGCCTCTAGACTCAGGCCGATGATCTGCAAAAAAAAATTAATGTTCTTGAGGATTCTACTATATTGAGAATGTTAATAATGACTATAAAAATTTTATTCACTCTCTTTGAAAGGTGGTTGATGGGATCATGAAAAGGGCCCTATTTGGTGTGGTCATGGGTAGAAAAACATTGAAGAAAGTGGCAAAGAATTGACATGAGGACCCAACCAACGAGGAGGAGCAATGCGAGAATGATGTTGAATACTCACAATTCTCCCTTAGTACTATGTCTAGTGATTGGGATAAGATTACCAAGTTTAATGATAACTAGGCCTTTAGGGCTTGTTATTTTTTGTTTTATCTCCCTGTTTTGGTTTAATGTTATGTTCAGACTTAGGCTGGTTCATTTGGTTATCACAACAAGTCTTTTGTTTGATGAAATTTAGATACTCTATGATGTTGCACTCTTACAAAAATGCATGCTTTAAACTAGATTATTGTTTATAACTTTGGCTATGTTATAGTTAGTAGTAGTGGTAGAAACTCTCCAAAGATGATTTCATCAGTTTTTGATTAATTTTGTGGGAAGGGTGTTTTGGCTTTCTCTAGGTTGTAATGGCCCTGAGTAAGGTTTTTTGTGTTGTTTCTTAGTGCTTATCTTTTTGTTATGGGATCGGGGCCCTCTCCCCGTTGACTTAATCAAAAACATGTTTTCATAAATGAAAGATATCAATTAGTATGCTTTAATATAGGATGTTATTTTTCTAATCTTATTAATTTTCTTTTATTTTTTACAATTATCTAGTTAGTTTATATTAGACATTAGATTATATATATGTCAAATTGTGTAGATTTATTTTTATTTTCTCTTTTTTCTCAACAAAATTTTGGTAAATATTTTGTATTTTGTACTAAGCATGTGTATGGGTTATCATGGGACCCTTGGAAGTGTTGAAGACATCTTCTTGTGTGTGATCAAGGAATGATCCCTATATGTTTCTTTATTTCTTATGTAATGTGCGATAGGTTTATGGTCTCTTGCAATAATTGCAAGGAAAAAAGTTATTCGTGCATACTTTACCCTTTTGTTCTGAGGGTTCTTTAGTGGGGCATTACACAAGAAAATAAGAGAATCTAACTCCTAGGCCTATATTTACATATATGTTCATCAAGATAAGGGTATCCAATTAAATCCATAGCTCTAGGTTATTTAACAAATTTATACCAAGGATCCAAATCTTTCTCTCATATCAAACTACTCTCCTATCAAACCATAACACTCTTAAGTCTCTTTATTCAAATTAATCATACAAACATAAATGATAAACTATTTTGGAAAAAAACAAAACACAAAGCAATCTTACTCTCCTCCCATCCATAATGGCACTATGAGGCCTCAATAACCCTACCCATATCCCCAAGAAAGAAGGAACATCATACACCATAAAGATCAATGGTGATAGCTTTCCAAGATAACACAATTACTCATTACACACACATAACTCTATCTTTCACACTAAACCATTTCCCTTCTATATAGTTCATAAAAAACCTCTAAAACTAAGGAAAAAGAGTGAAGGATAACATATCTCTTTCTTCTAGCTCTCAATTTCATCTCCAAATCCATAAGTGAGATGCCCTTTCTTCTCCACCAAATATTTCCTCTTCTTTCCTTCTCAACACAAATTATTCAAGACAGAAAGTTAGTAATCGTCATATCTTTCTTCCCCACGAACTATATAGGAATTTTCATTTAACACACTCTCTCCCAAGCTTCTATCTCATCACAATAAAAAATGGGCTTTTGAAGGGTCCCGTAAAGCTCAAAGGACAATATCACATGTCCTAAATATCCCCAACCCTAAGGTATTGACCCTAGGACCTTATTTTAAATAAGGATTACTAAAATTGACCAAAAATACATATTACCTGTACAAGGACCTAGATATGAGTTTTGATCTAATCCAAGGGTCTTCAAATCTTAACCCCTCTTTCATCACATGACTTTTAAATTTATATACCTTCTCGTAACATGAACTTGATCCTTAGTATAAAACTCTTAAGAATAAAAAATATATTTCTTCATTCTCATCTATAGAAAATAGGTTACTCTAGTAACTTCTTCGTGGGGTATTTGATCTTGTATTGTTGTTTCTCCTTCCCTTTAATTGGATGTTTTTCCTATAATATACAACCACAAGTATAGTTAGATTATCATAAAAATTCATTAGTTTTTATCCAATTTCCAAATAATTATACTCTATGAATTATTTTATTCGTTAGTTCTACACAATTCCAGATTCAAATCATATCAATATTTCATATAATCATTAATTAATAATTGGCAATTCAACATATAGGGACATTAGATGTTAAATCTATCATTATCAAAGAAGATACATACATGTAAATATAAAATCACAACCAATGAAATAGTATAACAACCATATATTACCATTTCAATTTAATTACTAAGATATATGTTCAACAATTAGGATTGCATTAGTACTTAATGATATGGGGTCTTACAGTTATCAATTTATGCAAGGATAAAATATCCTATAATAAATATCTAGGCTGATTAATTAATTTTATCAATTAATATCACAATAATCAAAATAATGATTCAAGCTTACAAAAATACATACATAAATTCAAAAACCAGTTAAATCAAGCAAGTATATATTAGTTTTAAGTGCAATGTTTTGCCATGTTCTATAGTATTAAATTTTATGAAGATATTAAATTTGCATACTAAGGCTCTAATGAATTGAAAATATGAAGATTTAAAACTTGATAAAAATGATTGATTGAGGAATAGAGGCTCAAACTCAATTTAGTTATAGATATTTCTAAACAGATTAAACATTAGACTATTACAAATTGAACATTAAAATATTACATTAGAAAGAAAAAGTCAATGAAAATCCAAACCAAATATTTAATAAAATTTGACAATAAACTATTGCATTACAAACAAGTCAGACACAAATTGAAAGTGAGGTTAGTTGACCATCGCTTCATCTTTATCAATTTGTGGTTCATGGTTGCCCAACGTTTTTTTCTATTTACACTACTTCTATTTTCTTAGTTATATGCCCTTTCACTTGCCAATTTCTTTAGCTAGTGTGTACAGGTATCTGGTGTCTGAGCTCTAAAAGTTTGCATTCCGTTAGGGCCCGTTTGGTTGCACCCCATAAATGGGTTATGCCGCCCATAACCCGGTTATGGGGTGCAATTCTCTGTTTGGATGCCCTTTGCAAGAATGAGAATGTGGATTTCGAAATCCCCATTTCGCTGAAAACGTGGATTTCGCAATTCCACCTCAGGAGGTGGAATGACTTTCAAATCCACGGTTATGTGCTCAAATAAATCAAATTTAAGTTTCCCGTCGGGTCCGGGCAACTCCACATTTTTGCATTTAAACCCCATTTTAAATCTTGCAAAAACCCCATTTTAAATCTCAAGATATCGCGTTTTTGACGCCTGGGTTTTTTCTGCGTGTTGGTGTTCGAGGGAGGCGCTGCTTTGAATAGGTTAACAACCAGGTTTTGTTGTGTTCGAGGGAGCCGCTGCTTTGAACAGGTAATACAACCTAGTTTTGCTACGTGTTGGTGTTATAGGGCCTTGTTTGATATGGCATTTTCTAGTAATTTACTCCAAACTAAATTAAAAATAAGTGTATCTTCATTAGGGCCCAGAGGCTGAAATATTTCTTCCACTGGTTGTTTTTAGTACGAAATCTATTCGTCTGAGTAAGTAATATCCTATACTTGATGTGATATCTCAGTTTCAGCTTTTCTTACTACTTGGTTGCGGCCCTCTTTCAATCAATAATCATACATTGGATTTTTTTAATCAGTTTACATGGGTAATCAATTTCTTCTCATGTGTTAACTGTTACTTTCTTTTCATGCCTCGTACACAATGGTATCTCTTTGAGCTTGCTCTTATTAATCTCATGTGCTAATTTTTATTTTGATGCATTCTGCTCTATTTTGGAGGCGCTCTTCGGTCAGCCATTTGTGCGATAAGTTTTGTCACTTATGTGCCTGACCGAGCTTCCTCTTTTTCATTTTGAATATAACTATGGTCTTTTTATTATGTTTTTTTCTCTGCTAAATTTTGCTTACTACAACATGGAGTATCGTGCTATATGGTCTTTGTTTGAGCCTCAACAAAGGGCTTTGGTCTTCTCCTCCGAAGCTAATTAATTTGGTTTTTTTTCCCGCTTTCATTATGGACTTTCTATTTGATAAGGATACAATTTTCTCTATAGCTCTGAAAGTGGTTAATTTGGATTTTTTAAGATGTTGATACCCTTGATTCAATTTTGCAGAATTACAAACTAGATGTTG
>MU224207.1:156428-184978 GCA_018584345.1 Thuja plicata
TTTGAACAATTTTAGTTTAATTAAATTAATATAATCAATAACCACACAAAAATCTTAATTTAATTATAAAATTTAGTTAAGATTTGCTAAATTCAATTGTTAAATTTACAAATTAAATTAAAAAGAGATATGAAAATTAGCTTTTAGAATACTAAAGAAGAATGATTCTAATGTTATGTAGAATTGACTTATCAATATAAAAAAATTGATGTTGAATATGTATGATCAATGTCTTAGGACTAGAATAAATTCAAAAATTTCTATGAATCAATTTGAATGCCTTAAGGTCAATCCTAAGTAAGATGGATCTACCCTCCAATGCATAGATTTGATCTAGTTAATGTTAGACTCTTACAAATTTATTCATTATAGGTTATGATGTGTAAATGAGTAAGGATGTTGGTATATATATCTCCCTATTTTGGTTTAATATTCTTTTCAGACTTAGGCTGGCTCATTTGGTTATCACACCAAGTCTTTTGTTTGATGAACTATATATACTTGGTGATGTTGCACTCTTTCAATTTTTGTAGTAGTTTTAATATTCATGTTTTAAACTAGATTACTATTTATAACTTTGGCTATGTTAAAGTTAGTAGTAGAGGTAGAAACTCTCCAAAGATGATTTCAGCAGTTTTTGATTAATTTTTGGGGAAGGGCATTTTGGCTTGCTCGTGGCTATAATGGCCTTGGATAAGGTTTTTTTTGTTGTTTCTTAGTGCTTCTCTTGTTGTTATGGGATCGGGGCCCTCTCCCTGCTAACTTAATCAAAAACATATTTTCATAAATGAAAGATATCAATTAGTCTACTTTAATATAAGATGTTATTTTTCTAATCTTATTAATTTTATTTTATTTTTGATAATTATCTAGTTATTTTATATTAGACATTAGATTATATATATGTCATATTGTGTCTTTATTTTTATTTTCTCTTTTTTCTCAATGAAAATTTGGTAAATATTTTGTATTTTTTTCTGAGTGTGTGTATGGGTTGTCATGGGACCCTTGGAAGTGTTGAAGAGTTGTACTTGTGTGCGATCGAGTAATGATCGTTGTATGTTTCTTTATTTCTTATGCAATGTATGATAGTTTTATGCATTGTTGCAATAATTGCAAGGGAAAAAATTATTAGTGCATACTTTACCATTTTGTTCTAAGGGTTCCTTGGTGGGGTATTACATAGAAAATAAGAGAATCTTACTCCTAGGCCTATATTTACACATATGTTCATCAAGATAAGGGTATCCAATAAAATCCATAGCTAGGTTATTTAACAAATTTATACCAAAGATCCAAATCTTTCTCTCATTTCAAACTACTCTCGTATCAAACCAGTCTCTTTATTCAAATTAAACATACAAACATAAATCATAAACTATTTTGGAAAAAAAACACAAAGCAAATCTTACTCTCCTCCCATCCATAATGGAATCATGAGGCCTCAAGAACCCTACCCATATCCCCAAGAAAGAAGGAACATCATACACCATAAAGATCAATGGTGATATCTTTCCAAGATAACACAATTACTCATCACACACACATAACTCTATATTTCACACTAAACCATTTCCCTTCTATATAGTTCATAAAAAACCTCCAAAACTAAGAAAAAAGAGTGAAGGATAACATATCTCTTTCTTCTAGCTCTCAATTTGATCTTCATCTCCATAAGTGAGATGCCCTTTCTTCTGCACCAACTATTTCCTCTTCTTTTCTTCTCAACACAAATTCTCCAAGATAGAAAGTTAGTAATGGTCATATCTTTCTTACCCACGAACTATATAGGAATTTTCATTTAACACACTCTCTCCCAAGCTTCTATCTTGTCACAATAAAATATGGGCTTTTGAAGGATCTCGTAAAGCTCATTTGAAGGACAATATCACATGTCCTAAAGGTCCCTAGCTCTAAGGTATTGACCGTAGGACCTTATTTTACATAAGGATTAATAAAATTGATCAAAAAACACATTATTCCCGTACAAGGACCTAGATATGAGTTTTGATCTAATCCAAGGGTCTTCAAACCTTAACCCCTCTTTCACCACATGACTTTTAAATTTATATACCTTCTCGTAACATGAACTTGGTCCTTAGTATAAAACCCTTAAGAATTAAAAATATATGTCTTCATTCTCATCTAGAGAAAATAGGTTACTCTATTAACTTCTTCATGGGGTATTTGATCTGGTATTGTTGTTTCTCCTTCCCTTTAATTGGATGTTTTTCCTATAATATACAACCACAAGTTTAGTTAGATTATCATAAAAAGTCATATTAGTTTTTATCCAATTTCCAAACAAATATACCATATGAATTATTTTATTCGTCAATTCTACACAATTCTAGATTCAAATCATATCAATATTTCATATAATCATTAATTAATAATGGGCAATTCAACATATAGGGAAATTAGATGTTAAATCTATCATTATCAAAGAAGATGCATACATGTAAATATAAAAACACTGTCAATGAAATAGTATAACAACCATATATTACCATTTCAATTTAATTACTACGATATATGTTCAACAATTAGGGTTGCATTAGTACTTAATGATATGGGGTCTTAAAGTTATCAATTTATGCAAGGATAAAATATCCTATAATAAATATCTAAGCTGATTAATTAATTGTATCAATCAGGCAAGTATTCTTAGTTTTAAGTGCAATGTAAAATACACATGTTTTGCCCATGTTCTATAGTATTAAATTTGCATGCTAAGGCTCTAATGAATTGAAAATATGAAGATTTAAAACTTGGTATTAAATTTGCATACTAAGGCTCTAATGAATTGAAAATATGAAGATTTAAAACTTGGTAAAAATGATTGATTGAGTGATTGAGGAATAGAGGCTCAAATTCAATAGTTATAAATATTTCTAAACAGATTAAACATTAGACTATTACAAATTGAACATTAAAATATTACATTAGATAGAAAAAGTCAATGCAAATCCAAACCATATATTTTATAAAATTTGACAATAAACTATTGCATTACAAACAAGTCAGACACAAATTGAAAGCCAGGTTAGTTGACCATCGCTTCATCTTTATCAATTTGTGGTTCATGGTTGCCCAACGTTTTTTCCTATTTCCTCAGTTATCTGCCCTTTCATTTGCCAATTTCTTTAGCTAGTGTGTATAGGTATCTGGTGTCTGAGCTCTGAAAGTTTGCATTCCGTTATGGAGGAAGTGTTTCCAAGATATCATGTTTTTATAAATCACAGAGGACCTGATGTCAAGAAAACACTGGGCAGCCTCATCTACCGCGCTCTTAAGAGGTTTGGCCTAAGAGTGTTTCTTGACGAGCACGAACTGCAAACTGGAAATTATTTAACCCCTGCAATAAAAACTGCCATTAGTAATGCCACCGTTCATATTGCTATTTTCTCTGAAACATACGCGGAATCTCCATGGTGCTTGAATGAGCTTTTGTGGATGTTGGATTGTCATGGCGCCAAGCTTATCCCTATCTTCTATGACGTCCAACCTTCTGACCTTCGTTATGTTCAAAAGGGAGCATATGCCCAAGCTTTCACCAATCACAAAAATAAGGGCAGGGTTGACATTTCACTGGTGGAGAGATGGATGAGTGCTCTAAACAATGTATCAGATGTTTCTGGTCTTGTGTTCAGCAAGATCAAAGAGTAAGCGTTCCTAATTCCCATGACCTGCAAATGTATGCTGATGATTAGTACTTTTCCTTGTCTTTTACTCTGTTAATTTTATCATTTCTGTTAGCTCTTTGATCATGGAGATCACAGATAGTGTGATCTGAAATGTTGATGAAAATTTTACACAATCAAATTTATAACAATTTATTTTTTATACTTCAGTGATCTTGGGGAGTTTTTAGATAGAATTGTAGACACTGTATTGAAAGAGGTGACGATGGAAGCACTAGATGTAGCTATCCATCCTGTGGGGCTCCATGAAGCTGCAGAGCAATTCCAGAACAAGGTTTTGAATGATACTAGATTGAGTGATATTGTTATTGTGGGGATTGTGGGCCTCGGAGGATCGGGGAAGTCAACTCTAGTTACTCATCTCTACAACACAAAACGTTCCCAATTTGGAAGATGTTGTTTCTTGTCTGAGGTGAATAAGAAGAATTTACCATCATTGCAGAAAATATTGCTTACTGATCTATTGGGGTTTCAGCCGTATTTGCAAATTGAGAATACCAGTCGGGGGAGGAGCTTGCTTAGGGATCGGCTCCGAGGGTTCAAAGTTCTCATTGTTTTGGATGACGTAGATAATACAGAGCAAATAGAGAGTCTCCTGTTAGTAGTGAAGGATGTGCTTGGAAATGGCAGTTTGATTTTAGTCACCTCCCGTGACAGAGATTTACTTGCACGATCTCAAATAAAACTACTGTATGATGTCAAACTGTTAGATATGAAAGATGCCCATGAATTGTTCTGCTGGCATGCTTTCCATGAGCCCGAGTCACCCCCAGAATTGCAAGATTTGGTGCAGGAGTTGGTCAAGATGTGTTGTGGCTTTCCATTGGCATTGAAAGTTCTAGCTGGGCAGCTCTCTGGTAATGGTGATCGAAGCTACTGGATGCGGCAATTGGAAGAATTTCGTATACAATTGCCTCATAACATTTTAGAAAGGGTACTCAAAAATACCTATGATTCTCTCAAGGAGAAAGAGAAAGAGGTTTTTTTAGACATTGCCCATTTCTTAGTAGGAGAAGACAGAGATCTGGCGGTGCGGGTTTTGGATGGATTGGACCAGAGCGGCTTCGACTGCCTTGAGGCTCTCCATCACAAAGGCCTTGTCCAATTTGAAAATGCAGAAGTTGACTTCAACATTAACATCCAACATCGAATGTATCTGCTGCCTTTCATAGAGCGAACTGATCCAAAATCTGTAAGAATTACTTAATCTGGAAGTTGGCTTTACTCACGCCTATAGCCTTAGTACAATTTCTTAACTGTTTTATAATTAAGATGCATGAGACTTTCACAGTCCATCATATTAGTAGTTAAGACTTAAGGCTTGTCCATCATATTAGTAGTTAAGGCTTTTGGATTTTGATTATTTTTTTTTTGGTCTGTGTGGCAGTTTTATAATTCCCAGTCCTAACCATGAATTTGTTTCCAGATGCTAGAATATTTGTTCATGCAAAATTATATTCGTGAACCTTTCTACATAGAATGCTGGAGGAGACCAAAGGGGAGCTTGAGAATAAGAATGAACGATTTGGTCAAGGATTTGGCAATACAAATCGGCAGACAACAGTTTCCTCTTCGCGTTTGCTGTTCAAACAATAGAATGATCTCCACACAGGTATTTTGTATCGACCTACTGTGCTCTGTTTCTCTGTTCTTTGAATCAGAGGTTTCACATTTTACCGACAGGGTGCATGAAATAATTTATCTCCTTCAGTTAGGAGAAGGTTTAATGGTCGCTGTCAAATTTATGTTGAGCACGATTTAGGTTTCATGTTTTTGTTTGATTCAATGTTCTCCTGATTAAGAGCTAGGGTTTGATAGGCCTCTAGAGTGCCGATTTTGTCTGGGGAATTATCCTTCCTCATTCTTTCTTTTTCAGGGGATTATGCAATACGCATTCATTGTAAGCTATAATGCTATTCAGCTTCATTCACACTGTTTTAGTTTAAATTTCAACTTACCCTGTTTCTATTTTTTTTATTGTGGGAAGATGCAGTCAAAGCCCTACTCTGTACGAGGAATTCGTGGTGAAGAAGATCATAAGAAGCTTCAAGTGCCCCTCTTCTTAGAAAATGAAGATATATGTGGATTAAAACTTGTAGCTCTACAAGATTCGGGGCTTCTACAGCAATTTAAAAGCGTATCAGGAGATTTGATATGGCTTCGCCTGGGTAAATTTAACTTCAGCGACTTTAATTCCAGAGGACTTTCACTAAGGAAATTAAGAGTGTTGGAACTTACTGGTGTTAGTTTTGAAGGCTTACACAGATTATCTGATGATTTTGAGGTAAATGGGATTCTCTCCTAGCCAATATTCTAAAGCCCAGTTTGTCCATTATTGAAGGTCTTATTGCTGACAATTAACATATTGTTTGCACTGCAGGATCCTTCTCAGCTACGTGAATTGACAGTTAGCTGCACAGAAATCTCCGACACCGTAATCTTCCGTAAAAGTGCACCTTTTGCAGTTTCAAGTTATCACCATTCAAGCAGTGGGTTCAATAAAGTATTGGCACAATCAGACTTTTCTGAAAAGCGGGCGGGAAAGTTGAGTTTGCAGATTAAACCAATTAAACCATTAGCAAGCTTAGACTCGTTTAAAGAGCATGTGGAAAAGCTGAACGTGAAAAACAAATCATCTTCAGATCCAGGCCTAAATAGTTTTCAAGAATGGTTAGGAAAGCTGAAAAATTTAGGAAAGCTAGCTTTGAAAAATATCAAGGGTTTGGTATCACTGCCCATTAAATTTGAGGAAGCAGGAACTCTGAGACATATAGATCTATCTGGCTGCAGTGACCTGGAAGTTCTGCCACATTCTTTTACTGAATTGTTGCAACTCCAATATTTAGCCTTGAGAGACTGCAGGAGCCTTGTTATCCAAGATTTAGGGAAAATCTCCACACTTGAGTACCTAGATCTTCAAGGCTGCTTTTCATTGAAGGATTTGCCTAGAGGAACCACAGCTCAAAAGTCTCTGAGGTATTTAAATTTGCTACATACCAGTCTCCAACAATTGCCTGAGAATCTTGATCAACTAGAAAATCTTGAACAGCTATATGTAGGAAGCCAACTGTTAACATGTTTACCATCATCTCCTAATCATCTGAGCCGGCTAACAGAGTTGACTCTGTTCAAATGCTTCAATCTTTATGATCTTAGCAAATCTGTTGAATTACTGGGGTGTTTGGAAATATTACGGATATATGACTCCGGAGTTAGGGCGTTACCCGAGGAAATTACATGGATGAATATTAAGATTTTGGATGTACGGTGTTGTCCAAACATTGAAGGTTTTAAGATGGAAATGAAATTGCCTTTTGAAGGTTTGAAGGTTCAGAGTCAGACAAGTGATGATCATGCTGCTAACTCTGTTGGTTCCTTGGCAATCAGAGCTACTCTTCCCAATTGTGTGAGCTGTCTAACAAGTTTGATCATTAGGTACAGCTGCATATCTAAAGTATACATTCCTCGGGCCAAAAATCTTTGCCCCAATCTTGAAATTGTTGATCTGTCAAAAAATCCAAATTTGACAGACATTGAAGGCTTACCAGCCAATTTGGTAAGACTGAATCTCATGGGTTGTCCAGGCTTAGAGACACTGAGATGCCTTTCTAACCTGACAAGTCTTAGATTTCTGAATATAAGTGGATGTGATGGACTACAAACGCTGAATGTCGAGGGTCTAAGCTCAATAGAGATAATTGAAGCCGATGAGTGTTGGAAATTGCAGAGAATTCAGGGACTACGGCAGTTGCAAAAGCTATCTCATATACGGGTTTCAACAGGGTGTACTGTGTCTAGATCTTCCTGGACAGACATTATGGTAGGTATCAAGAACTATTCAATACTCTTTCCTTCAAAGTGATTTGTTAAGCGAAAATAGTATGTTGATTTGGCTTGATCATATTAATAGTTTGAACGGTCAGCACGTTATAATTGTTGTAAGTGGGGAGAAGGCCCTATGTCCAAGGCACTCTTCTGTTGTGTAGCTGCAGATTACTCTGTCCTGCAGTGAAATGACAGTAAAAAATAACGAGTAAAAGCAGCTGAAATAAACAGATTTTATGAAAATATTTTCTTGTTGGAAATCTATTTTTTTCTGTTGTTTTCACTTTTATTTCTTATTGCCCACAATGGCAGCTAAAAGATTATTGCATTTCACAATAGAGTCATCTGAAACAATGGCAGTTAAGATATTATTGTATTTCAGAAGAGTCATGTGCATCAGGGTTGCTTTCATCCCAACTAACAGACTTAGTATAGCAATCTCAAAATTGGAATTATATCTTTTTTAATGAATTGCACTTCTGTTGCAAGAAACATAACTGGACTCTACTTCACATTTGTTGGGCTCTGCAACCTGTCTGTCAGAATCATATTTTCTTAAAAGTTTTCATAGATTAATTGGGAATCAAATCTAGAACTTCTCATTGTTTCTGGGATGCTCAAACATTATACCATTAGGTTTCTTTCGTTGAGACGTGTGTTAGTTTTCAAAAATCAATCTTTTATACAATATTAAATGACCAGTCCATCTTTGATTGAACATTTCATTCACATTTTTTGGGCTCTGCAACCTGTTTGTCTGTCGGAATGATATTTTCTATGAAGTTTTCATATATTAATTACGAACCAAATCTAGAACTTCACTTCTCATTATTTCTGGGATGCTCAATCATTATACCATCAGGCTTCTTTGGTTTAGATGTGTGTCAATTTTCAAAAACCCATCTTTTATACGATATGATATTAAATGATCAGTTCATCTTTGTAAACATTTCATAGACCAACTAATAATTGAACTTAGGATCTTCTAGGGACGGCCCCAGCAATTATGGGGGACCCTCCCACCTGAATATAGAAAGTTGGGGGGAGGGGACGGCCCACCGAATATAGAGGAACCTCCCACAAGTTGGGGGGGTAGGGCCCCGTATATTCTCAGAGTAGTTCTATCAGGATGGGTGGTTGAATAATAGAGGCCCTCCTTCCTAGATGTAGCATCTATTGCCTCTTGGACCACCCACCAATGAACTATTCTTCGCACATAGACAATTATAGCCAGGTGGAGAATCATAGAGCTCCAACCATTTGAACAGAGTGAAAAATCTCTTATTCTTAGATTACTGAATTAAAGAACTTTCCAATACAGCTAGCTAAATACTCTACCACTGAGCTAATGTCCAGTCCATTCTTAATTCCAGTATGACTCACTTTCCAACGAAGTTTGCTTTTCATTTTTTTTTCTAGTTCTGTAATTATTTTGTTAGTGTTTGGGAATACCTACATCTAACAAAGGTTTCATTCTGGATGCGTGCAGACGTTTCCCTCCAATATGTCATCTATCTTCTGCGGAGCAACCCTCAATAAGGAGGATATTGATAAACTGGTGGGTGTGTAAATTCAAAATATAACAAAATTTGACTCCTCAAATTTGTGCCTTATTATTTACGCAATATGTTGAACATGCAGGACGCAGATGAAGAAAGCTTTCAAAATGTTAGAGTAACGAGCATCGCCCAGCTCCCACTGGAGTCGGGACTACCATTTTCTGTGAAGTTAGAAGATGAGATCTTACAAGGTGCAATTTTGGTATGTCTAATAGCAGACAAGAGTTGCACTTTTGAAGTAATATTACTTGGACATACTTGCAGAACCTCCCGTATTTTTGGTAACAGTAACAGATATGGAGTGCATATGTTGATGTGGACAAAAGATTCAACTGTGTTCAAAGATTCAAAAATCTGCAGCGGCCAGCAAAATGATTGCAAGATCAGGCTACTTAATTCATCCCCGCGGGAAGATACGTCATTAAACAAAACATCTGCTGGACTGAAGAGAGGTTGGGTAGTGACTGCAAAAAATTTAGATCTCTGTAAACAATTCTTAACCCATCTTTTCTCAGGAATTTGACGGCGAGGATCACAAATTTTAGGGAAAAGGAGAAAAGAGGCACTTTATTTTTCAGTCAATAACTCAATATTGGCAAGGTTTACAACATCAACTTTCTTGTCATAAAAAAAGTCCTAATAAGATGCTCTATTTGACAATAAAGTAGGAGATAAATAGTTGCCTTGAGAACTGTAGTATGTTACTAAAGCTCTAAAATTGTTGTGGTCTCATATACACAACCTCCAAAGATACATAATTTGTATATATAGATATGAAGGAAATGATATGTATGCTGTAAGAATTTGTTTTTAGCAATTTAAGATCTAAAGGCCAATGAATAGCACAATAGCAAGAGAGAACAAGATGGACAAGAACAAACTGTATTCTCGTTAAGATGCAATCTATTAAACTGAACTATACAATGTACATGTGTTTGTTTATATAGGATAGACAATAGGAGAAGAGAGCACACAAGGATGACATGTGGCTCAATAAGATGCAAGAGAAGGTAGGAGAAATAATAGATATTTCTACTAAAGGTGGATCACCCACCAAAGCTGAAATTTCTCTACAACCATAATAGGCAATTCCCTAGATGTCTCCTAAGCAAATTATTATGAAATGCATTATCTCAAGTTAACTTAAGTAAAGTGTGATTATATGAGAAATTATTTACACTAACGCATGTCTAATTGCTTTATTTCACTAAGTAATTCAATCAATTTTCTATGAGGTCTTTGTTAGACATACTAATATATATTGAGATGGGATGAACTATTATATGTCAAATATCATTTGAAATCTAATTTAATATAGGATTATTATAAACTCCAAAATAAGCTCTATGAATATATTTAAAGTAAGGTAGGTGCCTTGATGATGTAGATTTTCAATGGGAACTATATATACATGTGCATATTTTTCTATCGTTTTATCTTATTTTAGAATTTAAGCTTTTCTTTCAAAAAT
Organism: Thuja plicata; assembly: GCA_018584345.1. Taxonomy (NCBI): domain Eukaryota; kingdom Viridiplantae; phylum Streptophyta; class Pinopsida; order Cupressales; family Cupressaceae; genus Thuja; species Thuja plicata. Next base: position 166,988 of record MU224207.1, read on the forward strand.
TTATTTGAAACATCTTAATATATTTATAAATCACAAACTATATTTACACTTGCATGTTGTTAGTTAACATTCCCAATGTGCAGTATTGTAATCCTTTTGTTTCATTGATCTAATTTCTAAGTTTATCTCGAGGTTATAACCTATTATAAGGATCCTTGTAATTTTTTGTGTGTAGTGAACATTCCCAATGACAATTGTCAAAGGAGCTTGAGTCCTACTACTAGACATTAATGGCGGTCACATTAGTCCTAGACTCCTAATCATTGGATTCTGGCATCTCATGAGTGAATCTCATAACCTAATTTAAAACTAACAACTAAATATGTCAAAGAAACTCATTGTTCACATAGTGGATGCTAATAATGGTGGACTTGTTCTCATATATCTTTCAATAAAATGGTTAATGGGCCCTTGGTTTACTAGTGAAGTTGAAAGGTTCTCAATGAGCCCACTGGGGACCAAATCTTGTTGATTTCAAGGCTCTAACATCAAATAATGGGATGATGTTGGGATCGAGCCTCGGGTGAATTTGGCATAATGGATACCCCTTAGTCCTTGGCTCTTAGTCAAAGAGGTCCAACCAATGGCTCATGCTCTCGTATTAGGTAGCTACACATCAATGAGTTTGTATAAAACCCTCCATCAAAAAAAAAAAATTGTATTAAAATGACAATAGATAAGATCTTTAAGTTTACATACATACATACATACATATTATTGAGATATATATGTATCTCTCAACAAAAAATTGGAAGGGGGAGTAATATGATCTATATATAAATTTAATAGCACCAGTAATTGTTGGAATTTTAAAGATAAAATTGTTGCCCTATGCCTCCATTTTCAGTCACCTTCCTGTCAACAGAAGTTAGTAGAGGAGCAAGTTGCAGAAGATTTGCATTGGGATTTCATCCCTCACATTTTCTTTTGATGTATAACTGTATATTGTAAGTGAATTAAATGTTGGTACCTGTCAATTTGAATTTTGAGAGCGAATTTTGGATAGCCCTAGAGATAAATAGGAATTTCAATTGGTGTAAACAGTAAGAAAGTATTTATGTTATATGGGGTCAAATGAATATTGGAGGCTTCATTCGAACCACCTTTGAATGAAGGGGTGTTAGATTGAACATGCTCCCTAAGCATGTCTCCCCCAATGTTAACATTTTTTTTACATATTTTTTGCCTTCAAAACTCTGGTTGAAGGCTCAAATGGAGCAATCTTGACAAATCAAATAGTAGGATAGTAATCCTCAAAGTGAGCTTTCTAACGCATATAACTTTATAATATATAGATTTTATTATGAATTTATTTTTTTAGTTTTACTAAACATAGGGTTTACATCGAACATCAACTTCTATGTTCAATGCATATGGAAAAATAGTAAACTATCTTTTTTTTTGGAAAACATCTACGCATCAGGTCTTGATGTCCTCTTTCCAACAATTTTTTTTTGAATTTTGATACATACAAAACAAGTTATGATTTCAAACATATACCCATGTCTATATTATAATTAGTTCAACTTCAAAACTTAATACAAAAAAAAAATATTTGACATAACATTATAAAATCAATTGTATTTCATTACATATTAATGTTACAAACCTAAATTTGAAAGAATTTTTTTTTTATCCCTTTGTAGAAAAAAGTTGTGTGATATAATGCACAACACTCTTTAAAAATGGTGTCTACCTTTAAAAACTACTCATCGAAGGAGATGGAAAAATGAATACAAATTGATTTCAATATTTTTCAACAGAGTATATTTAGAATCTATAGACAAAAATGTTAGAAATCACAAGCTTGCATCATCTTCAAATTCCTAAAGGTGTAGCAATTATAGGCATCAGAAAGTGAAGATTTATTTCAAAATGCTCGTTTCAATGCCAAATTGGCCAAAAAATCTAACCCACTATTGTGAAAACACCTTCTGAAAATGTAATCTCCTCATATTTAGGGACTAACAGTGGTTTAAATTACATTTGCAAGGTTGTCATTTTGTCACAAAGGAAAATGTTCTCCCAAATCAACTCATAGAAGCGTTTGTACGTGAGAATGTGTTTTGTATGTGTCAACATAATTTGATTTGAAAGGGTCAAGTTCACAAACACTAGGTCAACCCCATAACTATATAAATAACTCCAAACATAAAAGGGCCCAAATTATTGTAGGTAACATATTTATTGAAATACATGTATGTGAAGGTATAATACATATATAGATAGATTGAATATATGAGAATATCTAAACACATGAACATAATATGGTATAGAATATAGGAATGTGTATAATGGATAAATAAATGATATAGAATAAGAAACTTAAATTACACAAAATTCTATTATTTTCATGTATACTAGTATATCAATACTCTCCTCAAAATACACTCAAATCACATTTTTAAAAAGAAAAACATAAATAGACAAATTTCATCATTACTATATTATTTTATAAATTTAAATATGCATCATCTACATTTTAAAATATACCGTGATTATACAAATTTCACCACCACAATTTTTTTTAATAACCTTGAGTGTCCCTGCCACCTAGCATCTCGTATCTTGGATACTAAGAACGAGTCCAAACTACCCACCAACCAGATTCATCAGGCAAATCAGACGAGAGTAAAACCACAATATTATTCTATTCAATTATATAAGCAAATTCGTTTAACTTATTATTTGAAGGTTCGTCAACAGAGTCCCAACATTGATATAAGTCAATGAGGAATCTTGTTTACAAAACTACTCCATCTTAATAACTCAAAATATAGTTAATGCGCTCTGCTTCTTATTATCTCCCACAAACTTCCAATTAATTTGAATTCGGTATAAATGCAAGCGCTGTCCATCTGATCTGCCTCATCCCTCAGATTTGGGAAACATAAATTTGTAATAACATCATCATCCCAGAATTATAAGAATGGAGATTATGATGATTTCTCTGTTACTCTTTTTCTCTGCACTGCCTGCTATTGTAGCAGAGTCTTCAAATTATTCTGATCAACAAGCTCTGATTGGCTTCAAGGCGGCTCTCTCTGCCGATCAATATAATTCTTTGTTCGATTGGTCTCCCGATCTCATCCATCTATTGCAATTATATCGAAACAACTTAATTGGCCCAATTCCTTGGGAGTTTGGCAGGTTATCAGAGTTGGAAGAAGTGTATTTGTGGGGAAATCAACTGAGTGGAGAAATACCCACCTCACTGGGTAATTGGACTCAGCTCCAACTGCTTTATCTGGAGCGCAACAAATTGAGCGGCGCAGTGCCCCTGGTATTTGGGAAAATGAAGAAGCTGAGACGGTTTATTTTGTGGCAGAACCATTTTGTGAGTGGAAGCAATGGTTTGCCTATTATAACAGCATTGACCAATTGCTCCAGCTTGGAACAACTTGATTTGGGTTTAAATTATCTCACTGGTGTTTTGCCCAATTCAGTTGGCCACCTGTCCAATTCACTCTCATTTTTTGCATTGAACTCAAATAAAATTGGGGGAAACGTACCAGATGAGATTGGTAACCTCACAAACTTGGCAACAGTAACCCTTCAAGCAAACCGCATTGTAACATTAATCATGTGCTTTCTATTGCTTGCATTTTCCTATAAATGGAGATGTAAGAGGCAGAGCATCTCTACTGACAATGTAGAACAGAGTGCCTCTAGTGAAGCTGACGGTGTAGATCAGAGTACCCATGATCTCCATTTACAACCCATAAGGATTTCATATGAAGAACTTGTGAGTTCAACTCATGGCTTTGATGAGGCGAATCTTCTAGGAAGGGGTGGATTTGGATCGGTTTATAAAAGAATTCTGAGTAATGGTAGACATATTGCTGTCAAAGTCCTTAATTTACAAGATCAAAATGCCCAGAAAAGTTTTATTACAGAATGCAATGCACTGAAAAGAGTTCGACACCATAATGTGATTAAAATCATAACAGTCTGTTCAAACCCTGTTCTTAAAGCTTTGGTTCTTCCATTCATGCCAAATGGAAGTTTAGATAGGTGGCTGTACCCTGAAGGAGGAGATGAATGTGAACTAAATTTAAATGATAGATTAACAATAGCATCAGGGATAGCCCAGGGGATGGCGTATCTACATCATTATTGTTTTGTGCAAGTCATACACTGTGACTTGAAACCAAGTAATGTGTTAATGGGGGATGATAACACTCCATATATAGCAGACTTTGGCATTGCAAAAGTGGTTTTTGGGAACTCCCTTGACTCATTGGCTTCTACAAATGTACTTCAGGGATCTTTTGGTTACATGGCACCAGGTACTGGTTTGGGTTTTGGGTTGTATTCTAATCTCTGTATTAGGTTGAATTCATTTTACAAATTGCGTCAATACATTAAATGAACTTGAGAATTATTAATGAATGTACTATACTGCAGAATATGCAATGGGTGGAAAGGCTGGGATAAAAGGAGATATATATAGTTTTGGTATTTTATTGCTGGAGCTCTTTACAAGGAGGAAGCCAATTGATATGATGTTTATAGAAGGATTGACTCTTACAAATGGGTAAGTACGAATTTTCGAGATGACATAGCAGAAGTGGTGGACTACACCTACTTAGAAATGTGAATGACTTAGACAAATCAATGGTGTTGGAATGTCTTACTCAAATTTTACAGGTAGGGTTGGTTTGTACAAATAAATCTTCACTATAGCGTCCAAGTATGAAAGATGTTGTCATGAAATTAAATGATATTAAACATGGTTTTCTTAATTTCTCAACAAATTTCTAGTATAATAAAGATTGTTGAAAAAACAACCACTTAAATAAAAAATTATTTAAATAAATAGACATAATTCTAGAACTCAAATATTTATTGTAATCAAGCATATCAATATCATAATTTTTTAAATATATTTTCTTAACTGAATATTTGTAAAGCTGTTTATAATATAATTGATAATGATATTGAGATACATAGTTTTGTTTTTATTTAATTTTTCCTTTCCACATTGAAAGGTCCAAATCCCATCTGTATAAATCTGATGAATATAAAAGTTCATTCTTAACCCATCTTTGGAAAATTACCTTATTTTTCTCTCATCTTTCACTATATTGCTAAATTAGTGATTAATGATAATACATGCTATTGAATTCTTGCAAAATTTGATCATATGTCGCTGTCTGGATGAATTGCTCCAGCTATAAAATGTATTTTTCTACTGGAAAATTGTCAGCCTCGCAGGCTATCTTTCTTTTTTCTGATTAGATAATATCTTGTGATCTTCTTGTTACATTTATTTATTTAATTAAATAAATATTAAACCATATTTTTACAATTACATAGAAATCCCATTTTAGAATTTTTTGAAAATGGTAAGTTTCTACTTTTCAGTTGAGTTTATTCATAATTTAGTTAACCGAAGTATCATCCTTATCTCTTTCTTAAATTTTTCTCCCTGAATCTACAAATAAGATAATTCTAATAGCAAAGACACAAGTCTTATACACAATTACATGTTTTCTAGAAAAATTAGTATGGAGGTGAAGGAATACGTTGGGTTTGTTTGCTGTCAATGCACAAATGCAAGACAGATTTTTAGTGGGCTTAGTGAATTTATTTTTGTATTGGTATATTTGTTTATGGTATTATTTTTTTATTAATAAAATAATTCTTTTTAGCCAGTGATTTTTAATAAAATAATTATACGTTAGTCTATGATTTGTTAAATTATTCATATATTTAATAGAAAATTATATCTTAATTCTTGACTTTATGAGTTATTAAATCGATAGGCTTTGTGTGGGAGCTTTGCTCCATAAATGGCTTTCTTCTCCCGATAGTTGTTAGCCCTCTTTGGGGATAGTTTTTCTTTTCTGGGTATGGAAAACACTTCAGTTTTTTTCCCTAGTTTTTTTGTTCGAATTTAGCAAACGATTCTGAAATAAAAAATAACAACCTACCTTGTTTTCCCTCTATTCTTATCCCTATTTTTTTGGATTTATTGAAATCTTTATTTTTTTAGTATGCTCAACTTTAACGCTAGGCGTCTGGGAAAGAGATATATAGTTCAGTTTGTGCACATCCTACAGAAATGAGAGCCTTGTTACCGCTCCCATTTTGGGCACAAGTCTTAGTTCTTCTAGTGCATTTTTTTAAGATATTCAATCTGTATGTTTATTTTCTAATAACCATGTTAAGTCTAGAGTCTTCATTACTTAGTTTTCATTCTAGTATTATTTTATTTATGAAGCCCCTTTCCTGTATATCTAATAAATAAAATTAATATGAGATATAATGTAAATCCTGCAACAACAAGTTAGAAAAAATAACATGCAAAATAGAGAGAACGACACTTGCGGTTGCCCGACTAAGGGTGAAATGTAAAACTAAGAACTAGATAACCAAAAAAACTTAAAAGTTACAATATGTTAGATTGAAACAACCTGCAAACACTCAAACAAGGATTAGTAGCTCTGATACCATGTTAGAAACATTAAAGAAAAAATGAAATGAACTTAGGAAAGAATCCAAGAGAGTGAGCAATAGTAAGAATTTTACCACAGAGAGAGAGAGAGAGAGAGAGAGAGAGAGAGAGAGAGACCAAATTCACCAAAAAGCTCCAAGACCAACACAAGAACTCAAGGATTTTGAAAGGGGAACAAGCAAGAAAAAAATCTCTTGTGTATAATATGCATGAGACACAAAGCCTAAAGAAGAAGAGAGAAAGAGAGAAATAAGCTCATTACAATAATGAGAGCAAGTATGAGAATGTGTGGAGAAGTGAGAGAATAGAGAAGATTATACAACTTGTGAGAACCAACTTAGAAGCCCTATGAGAACCCTAAGAAGTGTGTGAGAACCATCTCTTAAGTAGAGATGAGTGGAGGAGTTTGCATGTAACTCCCATACTCTGTCACATTCACATTTGGTGTGTGCCATGTGTAGGAATCCTCTTAAGGAGGAATATCTAATTTCCTTATTAAAGGAATTACAACTATGAGACAAGACTTTGGTTTATAAAATACCAAGGAGAGATTATAATTCTAACATTAACACTAGGCATCTTGGAAAAAGATATATAGTTCAGTTTGTGCACATTCTACATAAATGAGAGCCCTACTACCGCTCCCATTTTGGGCACAAGTCTGTGTTCTTCTAGTGCATTTTTTTTAATAGATTTAGTTTGTATGTTTATTTTCTAATAACCATGTTAAGTCCAAAGTCTTCATTACTCAGTTTTCATTGTAATATTATTTTATTTATGAAGCCCCTTTTCTGTATGATGATTACTTTTTAATATGTTGCATTTTTAGTGACAGAGAGAGCATAAAATTTTACACTTAGAGCATGAGATTTCTTTTCATTCGTTATGTTATGATAGTTTACCGTGGTCTCCTCTATTTTCATGCACTACCACTAATTTTTACAAACTAAATAATCTTTCCTATTTCACCCATTAAATTTAAACATTCTATTAATGCATCCTTTCATTATTTTCTGCTCATGTTTGTATGTTAACAAAGGAATACATTCTGATGTGATGGAGGTTCAACTATTGGAAACCTTTGGCACTTTTTGACAGGAATTATATACTACAGACAGAATTACCGTTGTAAATAACGATGCTTATCCGTCGGACTTTCACAAAATTAATGTTTTATTAATAAAATAATTTTTTTTAGTTTGTGATTTTTAATAAAATAATGATACGTTAGTCTATGATTTGTTAAATTATTCATATATTTAATAGAAAATTATATCTTTGTGACTTTATGAATTATTAAACCGATAGGCTTTGTGTGGGAGCTTTGCTCTAGAAATGGCTTTCTTCTACCGAGAGTTGTCAGCCCTCTTTAGGGATAGTTTTTCTTTTCTAGGTATGGAAAACACTTCAGTTTTTTTCCCCCAGTTTTGTTGTTCGAAATTAGCAAACGATTCTAAAATAAAAAATAACAACTTACCTTGTTTTCCCTCTATTCTTATCCCTGCTTTTTTGGATTTATTGAAATCTTGATTTTCTTAGTATGCTCAACTTTAATGCTAGGCGTCTGGGAAAAATATATATAGTTTAGTTTGTGCACATCCTACAGAAATGAGAGCCATGTTACCGCTCCCATTTTGGGCACAAGTCTGAGTTCTTCTAGTGCATTTTTTTAATAGATTCAATCTATATGTTTATTTTCTAATAACCATGTTAAGTCCAGAGTCTTCATTACTCAGTTTTCATTGTAATATTATTTTATTTATGAAGCCCCTTTTCGGTATGATGATTACTTTTTAATATGTTGCATTTTTAGTGATAGAGAGAGCATAAAATTTTACGCTTAGAGCATGAGCTTTCTTTTCATTCATTCTGTTATGGTAGTTTACCGTGGTCTCCTCTGTTTTCATGCATTACCACTAATTTTTACAAACTAAATAATCTTTCCTAGTTCACCTATTAAATTTAAACGTTGTATTAATGCGTCCTTTCATTATTTTTTTCTCATGTTTGCATGTTAACAAAGGAATACATTCTGTTGTGATGGAGGTCCAACTATTGGAAACCTTTGGCACTAATGCCAAGACAAAGACAGAGAGAAGACAAAATAACAACCTTTTAGAAAAATATGTCTTTTATAGATCTGGTCAAGAATGTATCGAGGTAGATGTATAAATCATTTATTTGCATGCATGCACACATGTATAAGTCTGGACATAAAAATAATATTGTTTTTTCTAATTGCTTTCATTTTTTTTTCAATTCAAATTTGTGTATTTTTCATTTTAAGAATTTTAAATGTAATATAAATGCGATAACTTGTGAAGGATAGACTTACTTTCCTATTATTTAGGGTGCTAAAAGGTTCATGTTTTTAATATTCTTTTTTTTTAATCTTTTCCATCGCTATGAATTTCAATTGTTACATATGGTTTAAGATTATTTAATCATTTTTTAACACAGTTTTAGATTATTTTTGAGTACTTTTTTTGGCATTTTTAGATTATTCTAATGTTGTATTTGACTATTTTTTGGTTGATTTTACTGATCTTAAAGTGAATTAAAACCCCTATCGGCTCATCTTTGCACGTAAAAAAGTGTGCAACTGCTAGTTAATAGTAGTTTCTAGACATTTTTGTATCTTTCCTTTCATAATTATTATAGTTGTTTTGGTTTAATTTCTACGACTCTTTCACTGGACTTCGATTCGATAGCTTTTTTTTATTTTCTGTTATTTATTTTCACTCATTACAATCTATTTTTTTTAATTAAAAAATTTATAGTTAATTTTTTTTTAAGGTTTTATATATTTTAATTATTAGATTTTGGATTCTTATTGTTGACATCTTATTATGAATTTGATGAAGAACTGTATTAAAAATTAAAGAGGGGTAAAAAAAATTATTCAAACACAAGAGATATATAGAGCTGCATGTTTAGACGGTATCTTATATTTACAAGCAAATATATCAATATTTTATTTATTCTTAAAATCTATTGTTACTTTCAAGGGAGGTATAAAAGGATGCTATTGTTGTAAAACAATGTGAAGAAAGCTTGCAATATGAACTTGAAATAAAATTTATTGCAAATCCAAAACTAAAGATTAACCCTTAATAAAGTGATTGCAGAATCAAAATAAGAAGAAAACTATTACACAAGAAATACAAGATTTATGTGGAGAAACATTTTTAACACAATAATCCACCATAGAAAGAGAGATAGATATATTACTAATCCAAATGAATTTTACAATAGCAGTGTGATTCTTTCGAAGCACCTTTAAAATCTTGTAGAACTTTTTTATCCTGCACACTGAACAAGATTGGATCAAGAACTCTAGCTCAACGCCTTAATTTATAAAATCTTGGGAGGATCAATACCATTGTGGTATCACCGATAATTGGGCAACAAACGATATAGGAAAACTCATGCTTGCCTCCCAGAATAGCCTCTTATAGATTCTTCTTATAACTATCATAGTGCATCTAGCTAGTTTTTGCACACATGGACCTTGTATAGGAGCATTTGTCATAAATATTTGTCATAGGTTCACATAATAATTGGCATAACCATCATTATTACACTACTTAGAACTCTTAATAAGTGTCCAAGCACCTTAAAATAACAGATTCCTAAGGGGACACCTAGCTATTTTGTCATTTTACCATAGGACAAATAGTAAAAGTAACTCCACCATCACGTGGTCTCTTTTTCCACCATTGGTAGAGTGGGTTATGCTCTTAAAGTAAATTATAGAAGACATTAGGAAACCATTAATTAAAGGATTTAAAGGTTGATGAAACAAAAATTCTAGCATTATCTCACAACAACATACATTGTAATTTACCGTATAGAGATACATAACTCAAATTAAGTATAATGATCAAGGCCCATGAACTCCCTACATCAAGAGAATGCATCCATGGTCAATGGATTCATGAGAGAATCCGCAACATTATCCAAAGTGATAATTTTTCAAACAAGACTCATCCTCTCTCAACCATCTATCACATTAATAGATATTGAACATCAACATGTGTAGTACGAGCATGTAATACATAGGATTTTGTGCCAAAAAATGTCACGTTGACTGTCACATCCAATCGTCACTATCTTGCAATAAAAACCAATATCATTACAAAGTCTATATAACCAAATTGCCTCTTTGGAGGCATGCACATCAACAATATACTTCTATGGTGAATAATGCAAGTATAGGTTGTCCTTTACTCATCCAACTTACTACACCTCTAAACAATGTAAACACATAGCCACTTCTAGACCTTTGACTATCTAAATCACCTACCCAATCTACATCAAGAAAATTACATATGTTCAATTACTCATACCCACATACAAACAATAATCAAAGTACCTCACAAGTGATGACATGTAACTGATTGAATGTTTGAAGATGTTAAGTTGATCACCGAAATGCAGAAGGATAACACAAGACATTAAATCAATTAATGGATTGTATTATCATTGATGTCAACTTGATATAATCTAATCGGTTATAATATTTTTGTGAGATTACAATAGATCTAAAAATCTGCAAGTATAAGTTTTATATGTGAATAGATCATACTATTTCAGTTTAACCATTGACTCAGAAAGTCTCTTAACTGAGCAGGATTTATTTAGATCCTTTCTATATTGAGATACATCCAATGGAGTATCAAAAAGTTTGATCATGAAGATAGCATGAGATGCCAGACACCTATTGACAGGCCAAGTGAGTGTTTGATCAAAGATGGTAGCATAGAGATGCCCGATATCAAGTGACAGACTAAAATTTTAAATCCTCTAACAAGGTCACACCTAACAGTGTGTTTGTAACCTTTAACAGGGTTGGCTCTTCACCAAGCTCACTTCAGAAGAGTGACAATTTTGGGTTACCGGTCCCAAGTGGTTTTTCCTTTAACAAGGTTTTCACATTAAAAATCCATGTGTCAATGTGTCTATGAGTCATTACTTTAGTGTTTTGCATTACACATAACTTAATTGGATTGATTGGTATACTCTAGATAATTAACCGTCTGTCGGTAAATTAACAGACTTCTTTTTAGTAAACATACAGCAGAAGGTTTTACAAAGCATTTCGAGTGGTAGTAATTTGATATAGGTATTTGGAGGCATTCGTCTTATAGGACTGAAGATAACTAGAGGTATAATATTGTGGTACAAAGTTTTAAAGGGTTGATTATTGGAATATTTTTGAGGCCACTAATTCACCCCCCTCTCAGTTATTACTAACAATTGGTACCAGAGCTTGTGTTCTTAGAAAGGGAGTTTAACAACTCAAGCAAAAGATCACAAGATGAATAGACGAGATGTGCCCAAGTTAAATAAAGAAAACTTTGCATCATGGAAAAGCAGAATAAGACTCCACCTATCAGGTATTAGAAATGATATTATTTAATACTTAGATAATGAATATGTGCTACCTACAGGACCTCATACTCTTGAGAAATTAAGAGTCAAGCATGAGCATAACTGCATGATGATAGAACTTGCATCATCACTCTCCAATGCTGAGTTTGAAGATGTCAAAACCCGCACCTCTACTAAGCAAATGTGGGATAAGTTGAAGTTGGTACATGGAGGAGATGCTAATGTACTAAGAGCAAAGGCAGAAAGCCTAAGAGGGAGGTTTGATGATCTAAGGATGAAAGAAGGAGAAAACATTTCTCAGTATAGCTGCAGAATCAAAGAGGTAGTAAATGCTATTCAAGGAGTTGGAGGTGTACTTGAAGAGGAAACAATGGTAAGAAAAATATTAAGAACCTTATTGCATGTTTATGCTATTAGAGTTTCTTCTATTCAAGAAATGAGAGCAGTTGCAAACAATACGGTTACTCTAGATAGTCTGATTGGTAGAATAATTTTATTTGAGATGAATAACTTTTAAAATAGTGTCTTACCATCCATAGAATCTGCATTCAAATCTTCTCTAAAGATAAGTAACTCAAGTCATAGACATGTTGTTAGAAATAATAGTGACAGTGATAATGAAGATCAAGGACTTGATGAAATTGAAGCACTTATGGCCAGAATATTGCAGAGAGGCAAAGGCAGATACAAAGGTAAATTACCACTTGTATATTTCAATTGTAAAGAGGTTGGACACTTTGCTGCAAGATGCCCAAACTGAAGAAAAGATGAAAGAGGAAATGATAGATCATTTGAGAAGAAATTTGATAAAGGTGAAAATAGAGATTACAGGAGCAATCGATAATCTAAAAAGAGAGATACCCGAGACTACAAGGACAAAGGGAAGAAAGCTTGCTACCTAGATGTGACATTGACACCGAATCAGAAGAAGACAATGAGATGGTATTTGTAGCCATGAAGGATGATTCATATGAAGATGAAGAAAGGTATCTAGAAACTGCACTCATATCTAAAGTTAGTAAAAATGATGTTTGGATCATAGATAGTGGCTGCACTCACCATATGACTTGTGATAAACAAAAGTTTGAGACTTTTGAATACTATAATGGTGGTTCAGTAAGAATGGGTAATGATACACCTTGTCCAGTTGAAGGTAAAGGAATCATAATGTTGAATAACCTGATTAAATGTGATAATGCCTATTGGGTTAAAGTACTGAATTACAATTTGTTAAGTGTTTCTCAATTGAACAATTCAGGTCTACAATGAATCAGGAAGATTGATATGTACCGGTGAGAAGACAAAAGGTAACCTTTTCTATCTTGATGACACCAACACCACTTGTTTGATGTCTAGAAAAGAAGACATATGGTTGTGGCACAAAAATTGTGTCATGTGAACTTTGACAACATGATAAAGATAAGCAAAAAAAGGAATGTCAGAGGCTTACCGATAATGACTAAGCCCAAGCATATCATGTGCAAGAATTGTCTAAAAGGTAAGATGACAAAGTCTAGTTTCAAGAGAAAAACCCATACATCTACTACAATTCTAGAATTAGTCCATAGAGATCTATGTGGACCCATGAGAACAAAGAGCTACTATGGTGATAGGTATTTTATTCTCTTTGTTGATGATTTTTCTAGAATGATGACAGTTATGTTTTTAAAAGATAAATCAGAAGCATTTAAGATGTTTAAATGGTACAAAGCAATGGTAGAAAAATAAAGTGAAAAGAAATTAAAATTCTTAAGGTCAGATAGAGGAGGGGAGTTTACTTCAGAAGAATTCACTCACTATTGCAATGAGCATGGAATTAAAAGATGGGTTTCTGCACCAAGGACACCACAACAAAATGGAATTGCTAAGAGGAGAAATAGATCAATTGTTGACTATGCAAGAACATTGATGATTGAGAAAAGCATCACTCAAACTTTCTGGAGGGAAGCTGTTAGTACTACTGTCTACACACTAAACATAGTACAATTGAAGAAGGACACAAAGAAGACACCCTATAAGCTTTGGTATGGTCATACACCCAATGTAAGTTACTTCAGAATCTTTGGTAGTCAATGTTATATATTGAAGGATGATAAAAATGGAAAACTTGACTGCAAAAATGAAGAAGGTATCATCCTAGGGTATTCAACCAAAAGAAAGGCTAATAAATGTCTTAATAAGTCATCTAACAAAATCACTGAAAGTGCAAATGTGAAAATAGATGAATTTGGAGAAAAGAATGATAAGGAAAGAAAAAAGGAACCAGAGGACTACAACAGGTTTGTTTATACAGAACCTGACACTATACCCAAGTAATAGTGTTTTTATGCCTTGCATACCCGTCCCTACATTTTGTGGGAAAAATGTTGGGTCCCCATTTTTTTGCTTTTTGCCTGGTTTCTGTTCTTTTCTATTTTCTCTAGCCTTTGCTTCCACGAGGGTCATTTATTTTGCTTTTGGTTTCTCTTCCTCTGGGACTCGGTCCTAGAGTGTTTTTGTTCTTTTTGTGCCGACCGAATTCCCAGACTTCGGGATTCTTTGTCACCATTTCCTCTTTTGTTAGAGGGTGCGGTTGCAGGGGAGCCCCGGGCCCAGAGTCTAGAGGTTTTTCCTCTCCTGGGATTTGCGAAGGGAGGCGGGATGTGTTTTTACCCTGGGGGTATAAATAAAGATTCACTTGTCACTTTCACATTTACTGTGAACAAGATTACCCAGAGCAATTAAGAGCGAAATTGTGATTAAGTACGAATTGCTTTGGAGGGTTGACTGTGCTTCATAGTTGAGCTGGTGTTCGTGTTCATGCACTTTCTCTGCTTCTTTGCTAGGTTGCAGGTGTTCATGGTTTGTGATAAATTCCCATTTTTCAGAGCACCTCCCGTGACCCTCCCACATTTTTTGGTGTTAAGGTAGGACCTTCGGCTTTCTGTTGTTTTGCTTTATTTTCTCTTTTGGTTGCCCTTATTTTATTTCGCTTCGCTTTCCTAGTTCGTCGTCGCCTCCCGTCAATGGGATGGCTCCGTAGGAAGGTTTTCTGCCTTCCTTGTGGTGTGTTCTTCCTTGTAAGTGATGTGCATTAATGTAGATACTACAAATTATTGTAGTTTCTATGTAGAGTGTCGTGGTTTTGCTGTAAATGGTAGATAGCCCTTAGAATAGAGTAGTTCTTGTAAATGGCATCACTTTCCGGCTTCCCCTATATATTTGGTCTATACATTGTTATGGTGACCCTTCTTATGGTGAGCTCATTGCGCTCTGCACGTCATAACCCAAATTTTGAGCTTGCCTGCATGGTGTCCGCCTGGCTTAAACTCGACACCTCTCCTATTTGAGCCATGGTGGTTTTCTCTCTCCTTTGTCACTTTATCATTGATGGCGAGATTGCTTTACCCATGAGTGAGCATTCAAAAAACATCCCATCTGGCATTCATCTCACACGTGTCAACACAACTGTCTTCATTAAGAGCCATTACGTCATCTATCACGTGACCACATGACATCAAATGTCAGCCAAGTACGGCTCGCTGCCTGGTCACTTCGGTAACGGTTAGTTTCTCTAGACTCCAGGTGCTAAGAAGTCCCTGGGCCTTCATCCTATTTTTTTTCCTAAACCAAAACCCCAAAATCTCTAGGTGTTTCTCAGAATCCAGTCATGGTTAATCATTATATTCCGGGATTTGGATGCCTACATCTTTTGAAATAGGTGCGAGATGGTGGTGAACTCCCCGAAGTCTGCAAAATGGTTTTATACTATTGTTACATGTATTGACGATTGTGCGGTCTTGCAAGTTGCAAGTTATCCAACAAAATGTCTGAAGTAGCAACTTGTCCTGGAAGTCCAGAACTTCCAACTACTTCCACTCGGATGACCACAAAGATGAAGGCAGAAAAGATGCTGGCCAAACTACTGTTAACTTCCAAATACCTAAAGGAGGGTGTTCTTGTGGGATCTAAAGTGGATTCCAAGCTGCAAGATGTCACAGATACAGAGCCCAGACTATGGGCTGAACTACAGGGTCTTGTTCAGACGATGTACCTGTTAACCAAAATTTCCATTCCCTATGCATTTTTGGCCATCCTCTGCATTTTCCCGCCCAAAAATGGCTAGGCCCCTTTTCAAATCTTGCTTTTATGTCATATCTTTGAGTTGCGCGAGTGCGCGATGAGCTACCAATCACGGTCGTCGCGCAATCGCGACCTATTCTTGCATAAGTTCAATCCACCCCCGACTGAGCGACGAGCTGAAGGAGATGGTAATCGCGCAATCGCCAGCTATATAGGTCAAGTCATTCTAGCTTTGCGACTGAGCGGGTTCAGTGTTACAATGTCTAATCGCGCAGTCGCGAGTTGTTTCTAAGTTATCATGTTGGGTCCGCGAGTCGGCGACGAGCTGAAAGAGCATAATGGTCGCTCAGTCACCGAGCAGTTCAGAACAAAGAAAAGGAGCTCGCGAGTGCGCAATGAGCAGAAAGCAAGGCCTCGTCGCTCACTCGCCGGGCAATGAACATGAAAGGAAAATAGTCTGCGGGTCTGCGACAAGCTGGAAGAGGAAAGTTATCGCGCACTCGCCGATCAAAAGGGACGAGAGAAAAGAAGCCCGCGACTGTGTGATGAAGTAAAAGTAGAGGTCGTCGCTCGGTCGCTGATCATATTTGAAGTGTAAGAAAGAGCTCGCGACCTTGCGACGAGCAGAAAAGAAGAACTCATCACTCAGTCGCTGCAGTTGTCAAATGAAAGAAGGAACAGCCCGCGAGTGTGCGACGAGCCGAAGGGTAAAGTCGTCGCGTACTCGCCGAGTAGAAAAGATAAATAAAACGTTGCTCATGAGTGCGCGATTAAACAGAAAGCGGTGCCCATCGCCCAGTCGCCGGGAATAAAGATAAGTCAAAGATCAACCTGCGAGTAGGCGACGAGCTAGACTAAAGGTCATCGCGCAGTCGCGACCTACATTCATGTTGTTTTGTTCTGTGCGCGAGTGTGCGACGAGTCATTTTAATGATGCATCGCGTAGTCGTGATGTCTGGCTCAAGTCGGGAAGCGAGATTGCGGTTCTGCGACGAGTTGGAGGAAGAGGCAGTCGTGCAGTCGCTGAGTCATAAGGTTAAACAGAATGCTGCTCGCGAGTGTGCGACCGAGTAAAGAAGGGGCTCGTCGCTCAATCGCTAGTGTTTCAAGGACATCAGAGATCAGCTCACGACTGAGCGGTTGATAAAAGAAAAGGCCTCGTCGCTCACTCGCTGAGCAAATAACATAGGGAAAAAAAAAAAAACTTGCGGGTGTGCGAATGAAGAAAATAAGGAAGATGTCGCTCAGTCGCCGAGCAATTCAGATAAAGTAAAAGGAGCTCGCGATCGAGTGACCAAAGGAGCAGATGAGCTCATCGCGCACTCGCTAATGTATCAAGATAAATAGAAAGCAACTCGCGGGTACGTGACGAGCAGAGAGAAATGGTCATCGCGCAGTCGCTGAACAAGAAAAGGTAAGAAGAAGCAGCTCGCGAGTGCGCGACCAAATGGAAAACGGATGCTGTCGCGCACTCGCACATGAAATGAAAGACAGAGTAAAACCTGGGCGACTGTGCGACGCAGGGATAAATAAAAAAGAAAGAACATTGGCGCTTAGTCGCCGAAAGGAAAGTGTTATAAAGATAAGGCTTGCGGGTTTGCGACCAAAGGAAAGGGCAGCCTGTCGCTCACTCGCCGAGTAATAAGGATGAATGAAAAGGAGCTTGCGACTGCGCGATTGGAGTATAGAGATGGATTATCGCTCACTCGCGCAGGATTAAAAGACAGTTTAACACAGCCTGCGACTGTGCGACGAAGATGTAGATAGGGTCGTCAGAGATCAGGGGTGTTTTGCTCAGTTGTAGAGGGATTTCCAGAATTGATCAGAGGGTTTCCAATTGTAGAAAATCATGCACAGAATAGTCAGCCGAGATTTGAATAGATTTGTTTCAATGACGGTAAAAAAGAGGAGATTCAACATGTTGCAGAGCAGAACAGAGTTATGGCTGAGTTTCTAGAAGTGCCAAGAGGAAGGAGAAGAAGTCCTGGGCGATGATAAGATGAACACTTGGCTATGCACTGTTCACAAACAAGAGAGACAGTTATTGCAGAGAAATATAGGTGAACAGGTGTACA
>MU224207.1:238082-266262 GCA_018584345.1 Thuja plicata
AAATGTATCCTTGGGTAGTGGCTTGGTGAAGATATCAGCTAATTGTTCTTTTGATTGCACATACTCAAGTATCACCTCTTTTTCTTGAACTTGTTCTCTTAAATAATGATACTTGATTGCAATGTGTGTAGTCTTGGAATGCATGACTAGATTCTTAGAAATGTTTATTGCACTGGTGTTATCACAATAGATAATCATTGGTTTTAAGATCTTCATATGCATACCTTCCAGCAACTATTTGATCCATGTAATATTTGAGCAGTTTGCAGCAAAAACAACATATTATGCTTCTGCAGTAGACTGAGAGATGCATCCTTGCTTTTTTCTAATCCATGTGACAAGTCTGTCACCCATAAATAATTATCCTCTAGTTGTGCTCTTCCGTTCATCAAGACTTCCATCCCAATCAGCATCAGTAAACACCTTAAGTTCAAATTTGCCTTTTCTTCTATACCATAAGCCAAATTCCTCAGTATTCTTTAGATATCTTAAAATTATTTTTATAGTAGTCATATGTGATTTCCTAGGGTTAGCAGAAAATCTAGCAACAATTCCTACTTCATGTGCAATATCTAGTCTAGTGGGTACAACATGTTGGATTAGGCTAAAAGCTAATCTCCCAAGAACACCTGCATGCAAACTTGTCACATAGAAGAAGCAAAGGTAGAAGACAGAAGAAGCTATGGTGGCCAAAAAGCCAAAGACATGATATCCATGTTCAAAGAATGAATTTCTATTATGAACAGAAATGAATACAATTCAATCTCCTTAATGAAAATAAAGAGGTGAATCCTTATAAAAGGAATCACAAAACCCTAAAGGTAAAAAACCCTAGAGAATAATGAGATGCCTAAGTTTAACTTAAGCGTAGAGTATAATAGACTAATAATTAAATAAATTAATTATTAGCTATAATATGACTACTCTAACACCCCCCCTTAAGTGTAACTTAGGGAGAAGCTAAATAGCTAAGGACTAAAAGATGCATGAAAACAAAATGCATGAAAGGAACTATGGGTCCTGGCAACTAGGTCTGATCAGGTACCCAAGTACAAGAAATAAACTAGATGAAGGAAACTAAGTCTCCAATCTAGGGAAAGTCCCAAAGAAAGGAACAAGAATGAGCAAGAAACATCTCTGAAGCAAGAAGCTATAAACACTGTCAGAAGCAACTGCTGGAACCCCCACTGAAGTGCATGACCAGGTAGAGAAGACAAAGTCTGAAGAGCTGATCAATCAAACCAAGGAAGCAATAGAACCAATAGGTGAACCCCCCCATAATGCTAAATAGGGAGAGGTGACAGGAATACTGAAATGCAATGCCAAAAACATCTGCAAAAAGAAGAATAAGGAACACCAACAGTGCAATAGAAGTACAAGCACATGATAAAGGGTGGTGTCACCGACACACAACATGGGATAATGTCATGGAAGGTACACTCACTTGACAAAGGTGGATGAGCAAAAAATGACATAACATCATAACCCCCCATGGCACTTTATAACTAAGTGCGAGTACTAAAAACACACAAGGTGCTCAAAATCTCAGATATGCAGAAGTAGGCACTTTATCTTAGTGCATTTACAGAATAAAGAATGTTATAGAAGAGAAGCATACAAGCTCAGAAGACAGAAAGAAGAGTGAGCCAGAAGATCAGAAGAAGAGATCCCAAGACCTGTAGAACCCAAGTAATTTGCCAGAGTGTGAAAGAGAAAATCTCAAAAGAGAGAGAACCTAGAGAAGAATCTAGAAAAAAGACCCCTGCAACTGAAAAATTCACTAAACCAGCTTTCCGATGATATCTGGTTTGCCAAAAATAGAGTCCGGATGAGCAAGATATGACTCCCAGAAGGTAGAAACAAACATCAGAATTTGACAGCAAAAAACATTGTCAAAAAAGAAAAGCCCAAAACGCCAACCTCCATCATTAGAAAGAGATTGAAAAAAGATTTCTGACGGTATATGGAAGTCAGAAAAAAACCACTGTATGCTCAAGATAGAGAGAAAACAGTCTGAGAGGGTCAAAAAGGCCTCAAAAAATAAAGTTTAAGCCCCTAGGGCTAAAAGGCTCTGGACCCTGGGTGCCATATGACCACTGTAGGGGGCTGGGATGGAGCCCCCAGTCACCCATGTGACTGCCTGCTGGGCTAAAAGGGACCCGCTGGGTAGGCGGAGCGGCAGGGTATTGGGCGGCGGAGGAGGCCGGGTAGAGCGGAGCAGGGAGGAGGGCCGGCGGACCGCTGTGGGCAGTGCAAAGCCGGCGGGCCGTGGTGGGCGGCGGTAGGGCCGATGCTGGCAGGGGCCGGTGGTGGCAGGGGCTGACGGAACTGCTGAGAAAGGCGCAGCCGGAGGAGCCAGCTGGAGGCGCTGCCAGCAGGGCCGGGCTGCGGTGGGGTGGTGGCGGTGCACCGGTGGCGCCATTAAAATTTGCACTACACGCGCTAAATAAAATGCATAAAACATTATTAAAAAATGTTTTTTTAAAAAAAATTTCTCGAAAACCATGCCCGTACGGCCCTAAAAGGCCAAAAAAATTATCCCAGACGCTCTGGTGTCCAAATCGGACATGTTTTATATGGATTCTGGGGTTTTTGGGCCTTCTAAACACAATCTTGAGGTCGGTTTTAGTCCAAAGTACTCCAAAAAATAGAGACCCCCTGGATCCAATAAAAAATATCAAAAAAAAATTGAAAGCTTCAAACCCTCGTACTGCAAAGAGCTTGCTTCAACAAAACATGAATAACGAGTGGCAAGCGAGCTCTGATACCATGTTGGATTAGGCTAAAATTTAATCTCCCAAGAACACCTGCATGCAAACTTGTCACATAGAAGAAGCAAAGACAGAAGACAGAAGAATCTATGGCGGCCAAAAAGCTAGAGACATGATATCCATATTCAAAGAATGAATTTATTTTATAAATAGAAATGAATACAATAAAATATCATTAATGAAAATAAAGAGGTGAATCCTTATAAAAGGAATCATGAAACTCTAAAGGTAAAAAACCCTAGAGAATAATGAGATGCCTAAGTTTAACTTAAGCGTAGAGTATAATAGACTAATAATTAAATAAATTAATTATTAGCTATAATATGACTACTCTAACACAACATACATGAGTTTTCCAATCATTGATCTGTACAAAGTCTGATTTACCTCTATTGTCTTGTCTTTCTTTGTTAACTTACATCCAGTAGCCATCGGTGTTCCAACTGGTTTGGAATCTTCCATCTTGAATATTTTTAGAACTTCTTTGCTGTATTTGGACCGTGTAATGAAAATACCTTCACTTTGTTGAATGATCTATAGACCAAGAAAGAACTTGATCTCTCCAAACATAGACATCTCAAATTCTTTTCTCATCTCATTAGCAAATGATTTGCATAGTATATCATTGCCTCCAAATATGATGTCATCAACAAATATTTCAGCAATCAAAGTGTTAGCATCAGTATCTTCTTTCAAATAAAGATTACTATTTTCACTAGTCCTTATGAATCCAATACTTATTAGATAGGAATGAAGTCATTCATACCAGGCTCTAGGAGCTTGTTTTAATCCATACAAGACTTTATGAATTCTACATACCATGTTCCTCTTGTCTGGATCTACAAACCTTTCCGGTTGCTCAATGTATACCTCTTCTTCAAGTATTCCTTTTAAGAATGTTGACTTGACATCCATTTGATATACTTTGAATCCTTTGTATGCACCATAAGCAAGTAGTATTCTTACTCCTTATAGCCTAGCAACGGGTGCAAAGGTTTCTCCATAGTCTATACCTTCTTCTTGTGCATACCCCTTGCATACTAGTCTTTCTTTGTTCCTTGTGACTTCTCCATTTTCGTTTAGCTTATTCCTGAATATCCATTTTGTACCGATAACATTCTTATCATCTAGTCTTGGCACAAGTGACCATGTTTTGTTCTTCTCAATTTTCTCAATCTCATCATTCATAGCATTTATCTATTCTTCATTATCTAGTGAAGCATTGACATATTTTGGCTCAAACTCACAAATTAAACAATTTGAGGTTAACGACTTACTTCTTATTCTTGTACCAGCTTTCTTATCTCCTATGATCTAGATCTCTCGATGGTTCCTTCTTACATATCTTGCAAGTATAGGTATAGTTCTTTGTCTATCAGTTTGATCATTATCCTGATCTTCATTCTATTCTTCATTACCTTGAACATTATCTTGACTATTATCCTGACCGTCAGTAACAACAGTCTGACCGTCGGTTGCAACATTCTATTGTTCTAGGATTAAGCACTGTTGCTCAGGCAGAGTGTTGGGTTCTTCAAAATATACAAACTTGTTGTAGTCCTCTAGTTCTTTTGTGCTTTCAAGCTCATTCTTTTCTGCAAATTCATCAATCTTTACATTTGCACTTTCAACTATTTTGTTAGAGGCCTTGACAAGACATTTAAAAGCTTTGCTTTTGGTAGAATACCCCAGGAAAATACCTTCATCAATTTTGGCATAAATCTTTCCATTTCTATCATCCTTTAATACATAACATTGAGTGCCAAAGATCTTGAAGTAACTTACATTGGGTGTTTTACCACACCATAGCTCATAAGGTGTCTTCTTTGTGCCCTTCTTCAATTGTACTCTGTTAAGTATATAGGCAGCAGTGCTAACAACTTCGCTCCAGAAGATTTGGGTGATGTCTTTCTCTATCATCAGTATTCTTGCACAATCAACTATTGATCTATTCCTTCTCTCAGAAATCCCATTTTGTTGTGGTGTTCTTGGTGTAGAAACCTGTCTTTTTATACCATGATCATAACCGAAATTAGTGAATTCATTTGATATAAATTCTCCTCCTCTATTTGATCTCAAACATTTTAACTCCTTACCACTTTGTTTTACTACCATAGCCTTATACCACTTAAACATCTTGAATGCTTTAGATTTATCTTGTAGAAACATAGCTGTCATCATTCTAGAGTAATCATCAACAAAGAGAATAAAATATCTATCTCCATAATAGCTCTTTGTCCTCATAGGTCCACATAAATCAATATGGACTAATTCTAGAATATCATCAAATTTATGAGTTTTACATTTGAAACTAGACTTTGTCATTTTACCTTTTTGACAATTGTTGCACATGATGTTGTCTGGCTTTGTCATCGTCGATAAGCCTCTTACATTTCTTCTTCTGCTTATTTTTATCATGTTGTCAAAATTCACATGACACAATATTTTGTGCTACAACCATATGTCTTTGTTTCTAGTCATTAAGCAAGTGGTGTTAGTATCATTCAGATAGAGTAAGTTACCTTTAGTCTGTTCACTGGTACCAATCAGTTTTCCTGATTCATTGAAGATCTTTGCCTTCTTGTTCTCAAATGCTACTCTGTGACCTGAATTATTCAGCTGAGAAATAATCAACAAATTATAATTCAATTCTTTTACCCAATAATTATTTTCACATTTAATCAGGCTATTCAACATTATAGTTCCATTACCTTCAACTGGACAAGGTGTATCATTACCCATTCTTACTGTACCACCATTGTAATACTCAAAAGTGTTAAAATTTTCTTTGTCACTGGTCATGTGGTGAGTGCAACCACTATCTATAATCTAGATGTCGTTCTTGCTAACCTTAGATATGAGTGTAGTTTCTACATACCTTTCATCTTCATCTGAATCATCCTTTACAGCTGCAAATACCATCTCAATGTCTTCATCAGGTTCGATGTCAGTATCTTCATCTTTGCAAGTAGCTAGGTCGCTAGCCTTCTTGCCTGTATTCTTGTAGTCTTGGGTATCTCTTCTTTCTGATTGTCGGTAACCTCTGTAATATTTTTATCATTTCTCTCAGATTTCTTCTTAAAAGGTCTGTCATTACTTTTATCCTCTTTTTTTTCTGTTAGGACATCTTGCAGCAAAGTGTCCAATCTCTTTACAATTAAAGCATACAAGTGGTAACTTTCTTTTGTATTTACCTTTGCCTCTCTGCACTCTTCTAGCCATAAGTGCTTCTATTTCATCTAGATCTTCTTCTTCATTTTCACTTTCACTGTCTTTTCTAGATGAGTATCTATGACTTGATTTGCTTATCTTCATAGAATACTTAAATGTAGACTCTAAGTTTGGTAAGACACTATTGTCAAAGTTATTCATTTCAAACGAAATTAGTCTACCAATTAAACTATCAAGAGTAACTATGTTGTTTGCTACTGCTCTCATTTTTTGAATGGAAAAAACTCTAATAGCATATATAGGCAATAAGGTTCTTAAGATTTTACTTACCACTGTGTCCTCTTCAAGTGTACCTCCAACACCTCGTATAGCATTGACTACTTCTTTTATTCTTGTGTTGTACTTTATGATGTTTTTTCCTTCTTTCATTCTGAGATCATAAAATTTTCCTCTAAGGATTTCTGCCTTGGCTCTTAGAACATTTGTATCACCTCCATGTACAAGCTTCCATTTGTCCCACATTTTCTTTCCAGTTTTGCAATCCTTGACATCTTCAAATTCAGCATCAGAGAGTGAGGAAGAAAGCTCTATAACCATGCAGTTGTGCTCATTCTTCTCTCTCAATTGATCTACTATTAATACTCCTGTAGGCAACACATATTCAGTATCTAGGAACTGAGTAACATCATTACCAATACCTGATAAGTGGAGTCTTATCCTGCTTTTCCATGAAGCAAAGTTGTCTTTGTTCAACTTGGGCACATCTCGTCTATTCATCTTGTGATCTTGACTTCAGTCTTGAAACCTTCCTTCTAAGTACACAAGCTCTGATACCAATTGTTAGTAATAACTGAGAGGGGGGGGTGAACTAGTGGCTTCAAAAAATTATCCTTAAACTTAACCACCAATCAATAAGCCTTAGATTATTAAGTCCCTACAAGATGCATGCCATGAAATAATAATAATGATTAAACTGTCTGTCAATTTTTCTTTTCTGTCCTTATTCTCCTTGATTATTGATAAGAAATAAAAACTATTTACCGACACTCAGTAAATATGCAGAGTATACCGATCAATCCAAAAATGCATATGTGAAATGTAAAACAGTAAAGTAATAAACCATACACACATAACACATGGATTTTAATGTGGAAATCCTATTAAGGGAAAAAACCACTAGGACCGGTGCCCCAAATTTTCACTCTTCTAAAGTGAGCCCTGTTAGGAGCCAAGCTTGTTAAAGGTTACAAACACACTATAAGGTGTGACCTTGTTAGAGGATTTTATATGTAGAGGTTGTCACTTAGTATTGGGCATCTATTTGCTACCATCCTTGAATTAGCCTCCTTCTTAGACTGTCAATAGGATTTAGGCAAATCCAATACTACTTTCATGAATCAACCTTTTTGGCACTCCTTGGGATGTACCTCAATATATAGAAGACTGTTAAGTCTTGCTCTATTAAGAGACTTGATGCTTCAATGGTTAAATTGAAACACATTGACCTGTTTCTAATGCAACTTGAATTGTAGATTTTCAAATCTATTTAAGTATATTATCTCTCTGATCAATGTATTAATTCAATTCTTTGTGCTCTACACTTTCTTCTCTGTGATGTTGTGCTTCACTGTTCATCGGTGTCTGCAAATTTTTTTAGCTCTCCTTCAGCTTGATTGATCAGGATTGTATGAATTTATCCTTCATCAGTTTCTCTTTAGCATCCTCTTTTTATTCACTCCCCCTTTTTGTGATACAAAAATGAATTACGCTTGTCTCTTATATAGACATGATATTCACCGTTTCTTGATTCTTGATTCTTGATTCTTGGCGTGAAAAAAAATCCAACCAATCTGATTTAAAGCTTAACTCCTGATTTATCTCGTAGTTATCTTTTTGCCAGCTGTAAAAATATTCTTTAAATCAATCACTTGAATTTGGTCAAATAAAATAATAAAAACAACCAGTTAAGTCTATCTTTAGCTCTTGTCAACTAGATATTTTGTCATTTTCTAAACTTTATGTTTCGTCGGTCAACTCTGCAGTTAATCATCGGTGACAACTTCCAGTTTCATCGGTGTGACTCTAGTCAGCTTTGAGATCTCTGTTCGTCGGGAATCATTGGATTTTACTCATTGGGCAACTCTA
This sequence comes from Thuja plicata, assembly GCA_018584345.1. NCBI lineage: Eukaryota > Viridiplantae > Streptophyta > Pinopsida > Cupressales > Cupressaceae > Thuja > Thuja plicata. The sequence continues at coordinate 246,170 of MU224207.1, forward strand.
TTTTCAACTCATCGGGCATCCTTTGATTTTGCTTCATCGGGGAACATTGTCTTCTGCTCGTCGGGTATCACTGTGACTTTGGTTCTTTGCCTTTACCAATGGTGTGCACTCCGTCGGTGTTATCTGTCACTTTAGTGAATACTTGAATTTTATGCATTATTGAAAGCATAATCTTTGTTCCATTGATTCTTTGAATTCTTTGGCATTATATACATGACTGTATAGATGATATCAAGTTGACATCAATGACAATACAAACCTTTAACTGATTTAATGTCTTGCATTATCTTCAACTTAACATTTTTAAACATTCAATCAGTTACATGTCATCAGACAATACACATTATTAAATGTGACCATGTTAGTGGATTTACCTCACATCTATTAGGATCTTCACCCTATTAGGAGTGACCTATTTAGAGGAATTTGGACACTCTTTTAGAATGTCTTCTTTCACAAGGATTTTACAATAAGACTATTAAGTCCACTCGGTTAAGAGATTTTTTTTTACGAATGTTAATAAGAAATAGTATAAAATTGATTTGTTAAACTACAACTACCTCTTGCTTGATCAGATCTCTTTATGCTCTCTATGAATACTGGCATCAATACTTCATTTGTCTCTACTCTAGACTCAGATTTAGACCTCTTTTCACTTCACCGCTCCACTCGGTATAACCTCAACATTTCAAATTTCCAACCTCTCTTCTCTTTGAATTCATCCTTTAAATAGACTCTATTTTTCTCTCTTAGTCTCCTTGATTAGGTTTTCCTTCTATCACTCACAGTCGTTAGATCATCTTTTTGAACTTACTCAGTGAATTTAAAACTCGGTAACCGCTTTAGCATCTTCTTGAAACTTGCACTTTTCTTGGATATTAAACCATTAGTTTTTTCACTTAATCTATACCATTGATCTTGACCTTGAATTTTACTGAACGTAGATCTCTTCAACTAACTCTTCCTCATCCTTGGAATCTCCCAGATCACTGTATCTTTGCATTAAATGCATTCTTATCTTCATTTACAACATTTTTTACACTTGGTAACATGAACTCTTGACTTGGTAACTAACATGCACTACTTGGTGCCTTGGCTTGCTCGGTGACTTGACTGACTTACACAAACCTTTACCAATAGACTTCTTTTTCTCTGTAACATAACTTTTTTAGCTTACTGACTTGAATTATCTTCTTTACCAACTTGATAAAGTAGAAAACAATTGTCACAATAGTAACTTATCATTATCTGTTCTTTATTAACTTTCCCAATTAAATCAACTCTGAAAGATATGAACCAAAAATTAATTGCTTGACATCAATGAAAAAATAAAAACTAATCTAATCCTTCTAAAATCATGTATACCTTTGGTCTTGGTATTCATCATCATCTCTATTAGTTGAGTAACAATCTCCCTCTTTGTCTTTGATGGAAACAATGTCAATTGATGATGGAATACTTTGAGTAGCATCTATGTTCTGTCTTTACTCCCTCTAAGCTATTTGATCTTATTCTCCCTCTATGTTCTTATTCTCCATCTTTCTTTTCTTTCTTATTCTCCCTCTTTCTCTATATTCATCAATTATACATTCTCCCTCTTTTAAAGAAATGCAAAAGATACATACTCTTGAAAACTTATTCAGGTAGTGGATCATACCTTGCATGTACTGATATCTCATTGCATATAGAGTTACTTTTGATAACTTTAGGCAATACCTAAAGTGTGAACACTAGAATCAACTCACAATAATAGATATTATATTGTGTCATAGAATTGATGCAACATACATATTTCTCTAGTGAATATTGGATAGGTGTAGGACGCGTAATTTATGTATGAGATACTCAAAATAATCCTTTTGTAGTGGCTTGGTGAATATATCTGCTAATTGCTCCTTTGAATTCACATACTACAATAGCACATGTTTGTCTTGAACTTGTTCTCTCAAGTAATGATACTTGATAGAAATGTGCTTGGTCTTAGAATGCATCACCATATTCTTTTATATGTTTATAGCACTTGTGTTGTCACAAAAAATAGTAACTAGATCGGTAATCTCATCTTGCATACCTTCTAGTAGCTTTTTGATCTATACAATGTTTGCACATTTCATAGCCGCAACAACATATTTAGCCTCGGCCGTAGACTATGATTTAAAACTTTGTTTCATACTCAGCCATGTGACTAGTCTTTCTCTTAAAAAAAAAAGCTCCTCCACTTGTACTTTTTCTATAATCAATGTTTCTAGACCACTGATGCAGGATCATCTTGGGTCATTGGAAATCCTACACAACCAAAAAGATGTTTTCTTATAGTTCTTTAATTTATTCTCTGTTGCTCGGGCATGCCTATCTCTGTTGCTTGGGTTATGTCTCTTAGGCATGCTTGTTTTCCTATTGCTTAGTCATGCTTTACCGATGGGTGTCTTGTTGCTTGGGTTTTTCTTTTGACGCTCAGGTTCTATTTTTCCTGTTGCTCTGGGTGTTCTTTGCCCGAGTCTCTTTGTTGCTCGGTCATGCTTTGCCCGATATGATTATTTTGGAAGTTGGATCTTTGGCTAACTTCTTCATTTAATTTCAATGGCATAATTGATTTGGGATCTCTCATTCAGATCTGTGTGGACCTAAATCTGGGTCTCTCTTATGAATTTGAGTGCTGACCTCTTTGGTGGACTCTTGTATATATTCATTTGTATGTTCTTTATTTAGGTATCATTCTTAGAGAAAGAAGGAAAATATTTAGATATTGAGATCCAAGGTTTGTGATCTCTGTTGTATGAAGATTTTTCTCTAATTCATTGAATATATGGCCAAAACTTGGAAGGCCTTACAACCTGGCATGTAATGATTTTAATCAAGTTAATATAAAGGATCTCTATGTTTTCTTCTCTCACTGTGTTGTTTGGCTTCCGCATTGGTTCTGCAAGGTGGTTTGGTACTTGGGAGAGCCTTAGCCCCCCATCATTTTCTTCTCCTTACATCAAGTGGTATCAGAGCATTGGTGAGATCTAAGTTCTTTCTTGTAAACCCTAACCCTATTTGGTATTTTTGTGGGGTAGAAGATTATGATCTAACCTACAATTGCAGATGGATTCAAGATGGTTCGTGCAAGAGGAAATGCAGATCCAGGTCTAGCTGATATGCTTAGAAAAATGACTGCTAGATTGGAAGTTGTTGAGACATCCTAGCGCAGAGGAAGACATATTGATGATGTTAGTGATGATGAATTTGAAGAGGTTCATGGTGAAGCTGCACCTGCACCTGTGATGAATCAGGAAGAAGAAAGATTCTTGAGAGCCTTGACAAGTTTGAAATCAACACCTCAGTTCAATCCTCCTGAGTACAGTGTAAAATGGTATTCTGATGAATTAATAGACTGGATAACTAAGATGGAAAAGTAATTTGAATATGAGAATGTAGCAGAGGATAAGAAGGTGAAGATTGCAAACACAAAGCTGAAAGGTCATGCATCCCTATGGTGGGAACATCTACAATTGGATCAGAAGAAGAAAGGTAAAGACAAAATCAAGGTATGGGATAACAAGGTATGGGATAAGATGGTAAAAAAATTGAAAGGAAAGTTTCTACCTTGTGATTATTAGATTAACCTAATTAGGAGAATGCAAAGCTTGAAGCAGAAAGACAAATCAGTTAAAGACTACATTGAAGAATTCTACAGATTGGACATGAGATCTGGACATGTTGAAGATGAGGTATAAAGAACAGAAAGATACCTGAATGTCTTGAGGAGTTCTATACAAGATGAAATTAGTTTGTTCAAGATGGAAAGAATTGAGGAGGCATATCAATTTTCCCTAAAAGCTAAAGAAAAGTTGAACAGAATATATGAGCAAAGGAAAAGAGGCAGAGATGGTAGATTGATGAACTATAACTGATTGAATGTTTGAGGATGTTAAGTTGATGATCACCGAGACACAAAAAATTAATGCAAGACATTAAATTAGTTAATGTATTGTATTTTCATTGATGTCAACTTGATATAATTTGTATGGTCATGTACATGCTGCTAAAGACTTCAAAGAACCAATGAATCAAAAGATATGCTATCAGTAATGCATAAAAGATAAGTATTCACAAAGTGACTTTATACACTGAGGGAGTGCACACCGATGGACAGAGTAAACCAACGAGAAAAAAGTCACACTGTTACCCGACGAGAAAAAGCATAGAATTACCGATGAGCAAAGTCACAGTGTAACCTGATAGATAGAATTACAGTATTGCCCAACGGATAGAATTATAGTGTTGCCCGACGGGCAGAGATCTCGAAGACAACTGAAGTCTCACCGATGGAACAGTCAATTTTCACCGACAACTAACTAAAGTATTGACCAACAGAATAAAGAGTTTAGAAATGACAAAAGGCTTAGCTGTCAAGAGCTAAATATAGAATTAACTGGTAGTTATCATTATTTTAATCAACAAGATAAAGCGAGAGATAAGTAAAGGATTTAAAGCTATTTTTCCCAGTTGGAAAGAAGATCTCTACAAGATAAAACAGGATTTTTTCTTTAAATCTAATTGGCGAGAATTGTGGATCACACCAAGATCAAGAAAGCCAAGAAATGGTGAAATCATGTCTATATAAGAGACAAGCTAATTCAATATGAATTAGGTGAGTGACAAGAGAATAGATGCTAAAGAGATTCTGAAGGAGAAGAAAGTCTTCATTCAGACCTAATCAATCAAGCTGAGGAAAGAGGTAAGTTTCACAGACATCGACAAACAATGATACATCATCATAGAGAAGAAAAGTGTGGAGAAAAGGTATTGAATTGATAAACATTGATCAGAAAGGTAATGCACTTACAATAGATCTAAAAATCTACAATTATAGTTGTATATGTGAACAGATCAATTTATTGTTTCAATTTAACCATTGAAGCATCAAGTCTCTTAACCAAGTAGGACGTAAAAGTCTTTTCTAATTGAGATACATCCCAAGGAGTATCAAAAATTTTGATCATACAAAGTAGCATTGGATATGCCCGATACCTATTGATAGGCCAAGTGAGTGTTTGATCAAGGATGGTAGCATTAGATTCCAAATACTAAGTGACAAACTATTCATTTAAATCCTCTAACAAGGTCACACCTAACAGTGTGTTTGTAACCTTTAACAAGGTTGGCTCTTCACCGAGATCACTTCAGAAGAGTGAGAATTTGGGTTACCGGTCTCAGTGGTTTTTTCCTTAGTAGGGTTTCCATGTTAAAAATCCATGTGTCAATATTTTTATGAGTCATTATTTTATTATTTTTCATTTCACATAAGCAAATCTGGATTGATCGGTATACACTAGTTATTTACTATATTTTGGTAAATAGAAAGACTGCTTATCGGTAAACATACAGTATAAGGTTTTACAAATCATTCCAATAAGTAGTAATTTGATATAAGTATTTGGAGGCATTCATCTTATAGGAATAAAGATAACTATAGGTATAATTCAGTGGTACTAAGTTTTAAGGGTTGATTATTGGAATATTTTGAGGCCATTGATTCACCCCCCCACTCTTAGTTATTACTAACAGTAGATTCCCTAGAGGAAGAGGTAGATCTCATGGTGAAAACAATAGATCTGAACCTGACAAGTCAAATTTAGACATATCTCAAGAGAAAGGAAGGATTGAATGGAAAGGTGGAAGCTCATACCGAGAAAGAGGTAATTACTCCAGAGGTGGATATAACAGAAAAGGGTTCCAAGTAACTTGTTACAATTGTGGTGAAGAAAGACATAAATCCTTTGAATGTACACATGTAAGCAAGAAAGGTGGTAGAAATAGCAGAAATACTTTAGTCAAAGAGGAATCATCCAATGAACTTGAAATTAATCTCATGATAAGAAGAATACTATGGAGTGAGAAGGATAAGAAAGATCTGATAAGTAAAAGTTTGTTCAAGACCAGATGTAGAGTTGCAGACAAAGTTTGGAAGCTGATTGTTGACAGTGGAAGCTCAGAGAATATGGCATCTGAGGAAATGGTTGCAAAGTTGTAGTTGGAGAGGATGAAACATCTGAAACCCTATCAGATTTCATGGATCAAGGATGAACATACATTAATGGTGAGCGAACAATGTTTTGTGAATCTAAAAATTTGAAAGTACTATGATAAGGTGTTGTGTGATGTTATGCCTATGGATTGTTGTCATATTTTGTTGGGAAGACCTTGGAAATATGATAGACATGCTATACATGATGGAAGGCTTAATAGATATTCTATTTGGGTTGATGGTAAGAAGCAAGTTTTGTTACCTTTGTTTGAAGAATCTATTGATGAGTTATGCACATATGTGAAAGTTTGTCTAATGGAAGGTAGACAGTTTGTTAAGGATTTGAAAAGAGATGATATCTGTTGTGCTTTGGTTCCTAACAAACCAAGTAAGACTATAGAAGAAGACATTCCTACAGAATTTGGAAAGTTGCTCACTGAGTACAAGGAGATAATTTCAGATAATGTACCTAATGGTTTTCCACCAATGAGGGATATCCGTCACTATATGGATTTGATTCCTAGAGCTAGCTTACTAAACAAAGAACCACATAGGTTAACACCGACTGAGATTGAAGAGCTTAACCGACAAGTTCATGAATTTTTGAAAAAAGGTTTGATCTGAGAAAGTTTGAGTCCATGTGTAGTACCTATTGTATTAGCACCTAAGAAGAATGGAGAATGGAGAATGTGCATTGATTCCAGAGAAATAAAAAATATCACATTGAATTATAGGTTTCCTATACTAAGAATGATGACATAATGGATTGTTTGAGTGGATAAAAATATTTTACTAAAATTGATTTGAAGAGTGGATATCATCAGATCAGAATCAGAGAAGGTGATGAATGGAAGACTACTTTCAAGACAAAGGAAGGTTTGTATAAGTGGTTGGTTATGCCTTTTGGTTTAACTAATGCACCAAGTACTTTTATGAGGCTAATGAATGAAGTTTTGAAGAAATTCTTTAATAAGTGTGTGATTGTATATTTGGATGATATTCAGATATTTAGTAAGACTAGAGAAGAGAATTTGATACATATAAGGCAAGTGTTGCAGAGATTGAAAGAGGAAAAGTTGCTAATAAATTTGAAGAAGTGTTCCTTCATGAAAGAAGAGATAGCGTATTTAGGTTTTGTGATTTCAGCTGATGGTTTGAAAATGGATCCTGAGAAGGTTGAAGCAATACTGAATTGGCCTACACCTAAAAATGTTAGTGAGGTAAGATCATTTCATGGATTGGAAAGTTTTAACAAGAAGTTTATGTAAAATTTCAGCTCTATTTGTAATGCTATGACTGAAACAATGAAAGGAGACAAACAAGAATTCAAATGGACACATGGAGCTGATAAGAGTTTTGAAGCATTGACGTTGAAAGTTGTTGAATTACCTGTGCTAGCCTTACCTGATTTCAATAAGGTGTTTCAAGTTGAATGTGATGCAAGTGGAAGTGGAATTGGAGTTGTGTTGACTCAAGAAGGTAAACCTATTTCTTTCTTTAGTGAAAAGTTGAATGATGCAAAGAGGAAATATTTTATCTATGATCAAGAGTTCTATGCTATTATTCAAGATATGAAGAAGAGGAGACATTACTTGATGCCAAATAATTTGTGTTGTATACTGATCATAAGGCTTTATAGTACTTGGGTAGTCAAAATAAGTTAAATCAGAGACATGTGAAATGGGTAGAGTATTTTTAGAGCTTTACATTTGTGATTAAACATAAGAGTGGAGTTTCTAACAGAGTTGTTGATGCATTGAGTAGAAGAAGGTCTTTATTAACTGAAATGAGAATTGAATTTCTTTGTTTTGAAGACCTGAAGCATTTGTATGAAAGTGATCCTGATTTTTCAGGGTAGTGGAGAGTGTGCAGAGTACCTAATTTAAATCAATCAAGAAATTATGAAGATTATTTCATTCAGGAAGATATGTTGTTCAAAGGTATTCAGTTGTGTATACCGAGAGGATCAATGAGAACTAATCTGATTAAGGAGAAACATAGTAGTGGATTGGCTGGACATTTTGGCATTGATAAAACATTGGGTTTTCTAAAGGAGAGGTATTTTTGGCCTTAGTTGTATAAGGATGTTCAAAAATTTGTAAGAAGTTGTGGATTCTATCAAGTTGCAAAAGGAGTGAGTCAGAATACTGGTTTGCATGCACCTATTATCGTTTCTGATAAACCTTGGAGTGATATCAACATGGATTTTGTTCTTGGCTTACCTAGGACAGAAAGAGGTAATGATTCCATATTTTTTGTTGTTGATAGATTTTCTAAGATGACACATTTTATACCATGTAATAAAACATCAGATGTAGTACATATAGAAAATCTTTTCTTTAAGGAAATTGTTAGATTGCATGGATTACCGAAGAGGATTATCTTTGACCGAGACAGTAAATTTGTAAGATGTTTTTGAAGAACACTTTGGAAGAAGTTAGATACTGAGTTAAAGTTTAGTTCTACATTTCACCCACATAATGATGGACAAACAGAGGTTGTAAACTGAAGTATGGGTAACTTATTGAGATCCTTAGTTGGAGATACACCAAGAAATTGGGATTTGATGTTGGCACAAGAAGAATTTGTATACAATAGTTCAATGAATAGAAGTACTGGAAAGACACCTTTTGATATTATTCATGGCACACAGCCAAGATGTATATCAAACTTAAGAGACATTGTTGGTGAAGAGAAAAGAAGTGTTAAAGCAGAGGAATTTGTAGAATTTATGAAGACATTGCATGAAGATGTAAAATAGAAGCTGGAGAAAAGTAATCAGAAGTAAGAGGATAGTGCAGACAGATCAAGAAGACATAAAAAATTTGAAGTTGGTGATGCAGTAATGGTTCATCTAAAGGAAGGAATATCTCCTATTGGAACATATGGTAAACTGAAGATGAAGAAATTTGGTCCTTGGAAGGCACTAAGAAGATTTGACAGTGGAAATGCTTATGAAGTTGAATTACTTGATGACATGGATATATCACCTATATTCAATATTCCAGACTTATATGAATATCATGAACCTGATGAAGAAGTGACAATACCAAGTGACTATCCTAAGAAGTAGATAGAAGAAGTTGAAAAGATTTTGAAACAAAGAATTGGCAGAAGCACAAGAGGAAAATAATACATGGAGTATCTGGTGAAGTGAAAGAATAGACCGATTGAGGACTCATCTTGGATTTCTCAATCTAAGTTGGATTCATTTCAGGTTGGTCCTAATAAATGATTTGGAGAATCATTTCTTGTAACCCCAAGTGTCTGATGGAGGAGCATCTTGGGTCATTAGAAATCCTACACAACCAAAAAGATGTTTGCTTATAGTTCTTTAATTTATTCTCTATCACTCAGGTTCTATTGCTTGGGCATGCCTATCTCTGTTGCTCGGGTTATGTCTCTCGGGAATGCTTGTTTTCCTATTGCTTGGTCATGCTTGTTTTCCTGTTACTCGTTCATCCTTTACCGATGGGTCTCTTGTTTCTTGGGTTTCTCCTCTGATGCTCGGGTTCTTTTTTTCCTATTTCTTGGGGTGTTCTTTGCCCGAGTCTCTCTATTGCTCGGTCATGCTTTGCCTAAGATTCTTAGTTTGGAAGTTGGATCTTTGGCCGACTTCTTCATTTAATTTTGATGGCATAATTGATTTGGGGTCTCTCATTGGGATCTATGTGGACCTAAATCTGGGTCTCTCTTATGAATTTGAGCACCAACTTCTTTGGTGGACTCTTTTACATATTCGTTTGTATGTTCTTAGTTTAGGTTTCATTCTTAGAGAAAGAAGCCAAATGTTTAGATATTGAGATCCAAGGTCTATGATTTCTATTGTATGATGATCTTGTTGTAATTCATTGAATATATGGCTAAAACTGAGAAGTACTTACAACCTGACATGTAATGATTTTGATCAAGTTAATATAAAGGATCTTTGTGATTTCTTCTCTCACTATGTTGTTTGGCTTCTGCATTGGTTCTGCAAGGTGGTTTGGTACTTGAGAGAGCCTTAGGCCCTAATCCTTTTCTTTTCCTTGCATCAACCAGTCATCATTAGTGTAAAATTTCAACTCAAATCTCCTTCATTCTTGTATAGTAGACCATAGTCTTTTGTTCCTTTCAAATATTTAAATATTATCTTAACTACAAACATGTGTGATTCCTGATTGGCAGAAAATCTTGCAACTATACCAATTGCATGAGCTATATCAAGTTTTTTGTGTACAACATATTGTATCTTACCAATCATTTATTGGTAGATTGTCTCATTCACTTCCTCTGACTCATCTTCCTTTGATAAATTGTAACCAGTAACCATCGATGTTCAATGGATCTTGAGTCTTCCATGAAAAAATTCTTTAAGATCTCCTTGATGTACTTTGCTTGTGTGATGTAGATCCCATCCTTGAATTCTTGAATATATAGTCCAAGAAGGAATTTAATCTCCCCAATCATGGACATTTCAAACTCCTTTCTCATCTCTTCAGCAAAAGATATGCATAATGTGTTATTGCCTCCAAAAATAATATCATCAAAAAATATTTCAGCAATTAAAACTTTGCTATCACTATCACATTCTAGATACACATTATTGTTATCACTTGTTCTTTGAAATCCAATCTTGATTAGATATGCATGTAACCTTTCATACCAAGCTCAGGGTACTTGTTTCAAACCATATAGTGTCTTGTGTAGTTTGCATACCATGTCCTTGTTAGTATTCTCAACAAAACCTTCAGGTTGTTAAATATATACTTCTTCTTCAAAAATACCATCAAGAAATGCAGACTTAATAGCCATTTGAAAAAATTTAAAATCTTTATAAGTTGCATATGCTAGAATAATTATAACTCCTTGTAATCTAGCAACAAATGCAAAAGTTTCACCATAATCAATACCTTATTCTTGTGCATACCCTTTGCAAACTAGTCTTTCTTTGTTTCTGATTATATCTCCATGCTCATTCAATTTGTTTCTAAAAATCCACTTTGTACCAATAATATTTTTATCTTTAGGTCTCTGTACCAAAGTCCATGTGTTATTCTTTTCAATCTGATCTATCTCTTCTTTCACAGCTTTAATTCAATCTTCATTTTCCAATGCATCATTTAATTTCCTTGGCTCAAATTTAGAAACTAAGCATGTATTGTATTTTACCTTGCTTCTTGTCATAACTCCACCATTCTTGTTTCCAATAATCTTACTTAGTGAGTGATTTATTTTCACATACTTAGCTAGAATAGGCTCGATAGTTGGTGGAACTTCATTTCCATCATTCAGTGGTAGTTCTCTCTGTTCAACTTCCTCCTCAGTTTGTGCTTTTGGTAAGGTGTCAAGAATCTCATTTTTTACATATACAAATCTTTTGTAGTCCTCGGGTTCCTTCTTGTTTTCCTCATCATTTTTCTCTGCAAATTCATCAATCCTTACATTTGTACTTTCCACAATTTTGTTTGTAGACTTGTTCAAACATTTGTAATCTTTTCTCTTTGTAGAATATCCTAATAATATTCCTTCATTTCATTTAGAATCAAACTTACTATCTCTATCATATTTTAGTATATATCATCTACGTCCAAATACTTTCAAATAACTCACATTCAGTTTGTGATCATACCAAATCTCATATGGAGTCTTGTGTGTAACTTTCTATAGTTGTACTCAGTTAAGTGTATAAGAAGTAGTGCTAACTACTTCTCTTCAATATGTTTGAGAAATACCCTTCTCAATAATAGAAATCTTGCACAATCCACAATAGATCTGTTCCTTCTTTCAGCTATACCATTTTGTTATGGTGTCCTCGGTGCAAACATTTGTCTCTTTATTCCATGTTCATTATAAAAGAATGTAAACTCATAAGAAGTAAACTCTCCTTCTCTATTAGATCTTAGACACTTCAGTTTTCTTTCAGTCTCCTTTTCAACTCTTTCCTTTTACCATTTAAACATTTGGAAAGCTTCAGATTTTTCTTTTAAAAACATGACAGACATCATTCTAGTATAATCATCAACAAACAAAATAAAATTTCTATCACCATAGTATCTTTGTGTTCTCATGGGTCCACATAGGTCAGTGTGCACTAAGTCCAAAATACCTTGTGTAACATAAGAATTACTTGTAAAACTTGACTTATACATTTTTCCAACTTGACATTCTATTCACATGACATTCTCAAGTTTCTCCAATCTCGGTAGACCTCTAACTCTATTATGTTTTCTCACTTAGATTAGGTTGTCAAAATTCACATGACATAGCCTCTTGTGCCTTAACCATGCATCCTCAACTTTAGCATATAAAAAAATCTTAGTGGATGTATCAAGATAAAATAAATTACCTTTAGATTGTTCTCCAGTGGCAATTGAACTTCCTTTCTGGAAAAATACTTTTATCTTTCCATTCTAAAATTCTAATTGGTGTCCTATATTTTTTAGTTTTCCCACACTGAACATATTATACTTTATTCCTTCAACCCAATATACATCATCACATCTTGTATTATTCAGCAGAATTATAGAAACTTTACCTTTCACAGGATATGGGGCATCATTACTGAATCTAACACATCCTCCATCATGTTCTTCTATATTAATGAATTTAAGTGTGTCACTTGTCATATTGTGTGAACAACCACTATCTATAATGTAGGTATCATTTTTTCTTACATGTGAGATTAGGGCTCTTTCTTCTTTACACTTTTCCTCATCAGAATTATCCTTGGTAGCAACATATACAACTTCTTCACTTTCATCATCATCTATATCATCATCGATTAGTCCTTCATTAGAAATATGACATGACTTCTTACCTTTTTTCTTGAAATATCTAAATCTCCTAATTCTATTTTCTCTTTCATTATCATCTCGGTTGTCTTTCTTCTCATCAATACCATTTCCAGGGCATCTTTAAGCAATGTGAGCAATCTTGTTACATTTAAAACATTTCAAAGGTAGATTACCTTGATACTTTCCTTTACCTCTTTGTACTCTTCTAGCTAGTAGAGCTTCAAATTCTCTTTCATTTGCTTCATCTTCAGCATACAATTCTTCTAACTCACTTTTGTAACTATAAAGTCTTTAACTTGCATTACTTTGATAACCATCATTTTTTTCTAGACTCTCTAGAACTTCCAATATTCAAAGATGATTTAAATGAAGATTCAATCCTAGCAGTAGTAGGTTAAATATTATCAAAATCATTAGGCTCAAAATCAATCAACTTACCAATAGTAGCATCCAGTAAAACAATCATTTGGGGAATGGATCTCAGTTCTTGTATTGTAGATACTCAGATGGCATACATAGGTAAAAATGTTCACAACAATTTTCTTGTCACATCTTCTTCATTTATCTTTCGTTTAGCACCTCTGATATCATTCATAGTTTCATTCCGTCTTGCACTATGTTGTGTAATATTCTCACCTTCTTTCATTCTCATTGGATCAAAAATCAAATTTGCCTCTCAAACTTTCAGCTTTAGCCTTCTGAACATGCTAAGCACCACCACGTACCAATGAAATCTTATCCCACATTTTTTTTGTATCACATCCTTTAAGGTCATTAAAATCCAGGTTGGTGAGACAAGATGATATATCAATCATAGTTTTTGTGTGATATTCTATTTCTCTTATTTTTTCAAGTGACAGGAACAAATGGCAGTGGTGAATACTCATTATCAAGGTAGTATAAATCATACTCTCCAATACCAGACAAGTGCAACCTCATTCTATTTTTCCATTTAGAGAAGTTATCCTTACTCAAGTTTAGTGCCTCCCTCTTATACATCTTTGGATCTTTAATTAAAATATTTTAAACTTTTCTCTTAAAGTAATAAGCTATGATACCAATTGGTGGTTCCTCTAAGAGTGGGGGGGGGGTGAATCAAAAAATTATGATACTTTAACTTTAAAAATTAACTCTGATTTAACTTGGTAAAACAAAATACAACAACAAGAAAATCACCAAATAACTTCAATATAACAATCAACAACTTGCATAAATAGTAAATAACATTCACATGAATCATTCAACACATATGACACCATATTTAATGAGGAAACCTAATTTGGGAAAATCCTCTATGGGAATTGTCACCCACAAATGAAAAATACCCTTCTGAAGTATGCTCAATTAAAAACATGTCTTGTTAAAGATTACAATACACATTGTTAAATGTGACCATGTTGGGGGATTTACCTCAGATCTATTAGGATCTTCACCCTTTTAGGAGTGGCCTAGTTAGAGTAATTTGAACACTCTTTTAGAATGTCACCTTTCACAAGGATTTTTCAATAAGACTGTTAAGTCCACTTGGCTAAGAGATTTACTTGTACAAATGTTAATAAGAAACAATATAAAATTTATCTATTAAACTACAAGTACCTCTTTCTTGATCAGATCCCTTTATTCTCTTTTTGACTACTAGCATCAATACTTTATTTGTCTCTTCTCTATACTCAGATTCACACCTCTTTTCACTTCAGTACTCCACTCGGTAGCACTTCAACGCTTCAACTTGCCAACTTCTATTCTCTTTGAATTCATCCTTTAAATAGACTTTGTTTTTTCCTCTTAATCTCCTTGATTAAGTTTTTCGTCAATCACTCAAAGCCATTAGATCATTTTTTTGAATTTATTCAATGAATTTTAAACTTCGTAACCACTTTAGCATCTTCTTGAAACTTGCAATTTTCTTGCAAATAAAACCATTATTTTTTCCGCTTAATCTATACCATATATCTTTATCTTTAATTTTACTAAATGTAGATCTCTCCAACTAACTCTTCCTCATCCTTGGAATCTTCCAGATCACTTTAGATTTGTGTTAAATGTGTTCTTGTCTTCATTTACAATATCTATTACACTCGGTAACATGAACTCTTGAATTGGTAACTAACATGGACTACTTGGTGCCTTGGCTTGCTCGGTGACTTGAATGACTTACACAACCCTTTACCAATAGACTTCTTATGCTTAGTAACATAACTTGTTTAGCTTACTGACTTGACTTATCTTCTTTACCGACTTGATAAAGTAGAAAAAAATTGTCACAATAGTAACTTATCATTGTCTGATCTTTATTAACTTTCCCAATTAAATCAACTCTAAAAGATATGGAAATTCAATACCATAAATCAATTTCTTGACATCAATGAAAAAATAACAAATAATCTAATCCTTCTACAATCATGTATACCTCTGATTTTGGTCTTCATCATCTCCATCAATTGAGTAACACATGTTTGTGAACAAACATGATTAGAAAGACTGACATACCTGCATTTGAAGACTATAAGAAACACAAAACAATTCTTGTGTTTTCCCACCTTTTTATAGCATCAAATGTTAAGTTGTTGAAGTATCAAGCCAAACCAAAGACAAAATAAATTTGGACAATTAGTAATGTTAACCATGAAGCAATACTCAATACCCTTAAGCAGAGAGATGGCCCTTTAGGAATACTTGAATAGATCATACCAAATGAATGTAATGTTTATTACAATCATTATGCTTCAATTTATTATATTCATTACACTTTGCTTCTTTAATTTTTTCCATCAATAAACTTGGTCCTCTATTTGTGGATTGTAAGTGTAGTTTCTTGCAAATATGATGGACATACAATATTTAGACACACTTGATTAGCTCTTACCAAACGACGATAATGTTCATTATGCTTAGGTTCATCACCCTCTTTGGTTCGTTATGCTCATTATCTTTTGGGTTTTTAACATTTTTGGTCATTAAACCTAGTCTTCTTATGGCTTGGGAATGTATGGATTATAAATATGATGGACATACAAGATTTCACTACTATGCTTTGGAGTTTATCTTACTTTCATTATTTGTTTACACATTTAGTTAGTATTATTTATCTAATATTGATATTTTGTACACTATTGCTTTGTAGGTGCCTTTGAGAGTACCAATGGTTGGAGCTATATATTATGAAGCACAAATATGAGAACCAAATGTATGATTTGTGTATTTAGGCTTTTTTATAGGATTTATGTATTTGTACATTATGGAGCTATATTGATGATATATGATGTATTTCTTCACAAGGACACAAGAAAGCATAAGGACATGATGATCAAGGATTTTTTGACAACATTAATATATTTGTACATATTATATTTGCATTGACGATATATGATGTATTTGTACATGAGGACATAGGCAAGCATAAAGATACAAGCATCTAGAAATTTTTGATAGCATTGATTTATTTGTACATGTTTTAGTACATTCATATTTATTATGTGAAATGAAAAAACAAAAATCTCTAATAATATTTATAGCTAATGTGTTGATGAAACTCTTATAATATGCTCATTATGTATCCTAATTTATTTATTAAGCTCTTGTAATGTATTGATTAAGCTCTTATAATGTGTTCATTACAGCTACCTTATTTCATTATGGATGTTGATAGGTTGTCCTAGGTCCATTACAATTATCCTAGGTCCATTATGATTGTCCTAGGTTCATTACGGTTGTCCTAGTGATCTAATTTCGGATCTACGATAATTTCTTAGAGAATTCTTATCATTAAAAATAGTTAATTTAAACCTTTAATAAGGAAATTAACATTAAAACATGATTAAATGAAGAAGTCATTATAAATATGATGTACAAAAATAAAGAGAGAAAGGTGATCGAAGACCGAACATAATTGATAACAGAGTTCACCAAATAGCTACGTCTTTGGGTCCCTCTCCAATAGAGTGACCGATCTAATTATGCTCCAAAAATTAGAACTATAATTTTTGTAATACCATGTCCTTCTAGCACATCGACATAAAATTCCAATGATGTATAGATATGGCTTCATAGTCTCCCAAGCATTCTCTCCTTCACATCACTAGGATGAATATTCAAAACACCAACACCCCCTTTTATGAATTTTTTTTGCTAAAATTGGCTTACACATCATAATTTAAAAAATTACAACATTAAACCCCTTCCTTGGTTTGTATTCAACCCCCTTCTATCATTTGATGCCTTTTGGTTTTAGCAATTAGGAGTATTTTTTCCTTATAGGCATGTTTTTTAAGGTTTATGCATGTACACTTGACCTTGGGGCGTAAAATATAAAATTCTTAAGTCCATGTTTTTGATGGAGCCATGTAGCTGATTTCCTTCTTGGGTTTCTATTTGGTATGCCCAATTTTCAAAGGATTTAATGATGGTATAAGGCTATAACTAGTTCAGCTCAAATTTGTCTGGCCTCTCTCTCTACTTGATTCCTTTGATTCTCCATGAGAAATCTCTTATGTAAAATGATCTAGGTCTAAACCTTTTATTATTTCTCCTTATAATGTAATTATGATATCCTTATAGATGATTTGACTCCCTCTAATTATTATCATCTAAAAATTCAAGCTCACATAACCTAGCCACCCTATAGTCTTCATCAGTGACAATTTTTTTCAAGGACACTCTGAGAGATAGTAATTCAACCTTGATGGGGAGAATTTCTCCTGAACAATATATAATGGAATAGGGGAGTGTTCCTTGTTGGAGTGTGTACACTTGTTTGATATTTCCATAAGGTAGGACTGAGTTGCAGGTGTCAGTCTAGGCTAGTGTCATTGACAACCTTTTTCAATATCTTGAGGATGGTCTTATTTGTTTCATCAAATTGACCATTTCCTTGGGGGTAATAGAGGGATAAAAAAAATTTCTCAACCATGAAAGTTTGGCAGAGGTCCTCGATATCCTTATTCTGGAAAGGTGATCTATTATCCATGGGTATCATATGATGGATTCCATACTAAAAAATAATATGTTTCAAGATGAACATGGAAATATTTTTACCAGAGATGTAGGTGAAAGGGATGGCCTCCACCCATATTTTGAAGTAGTCAATGACCATAATTATATACTTGTGACTGTTGGAAGAGATGAGACTAATCTTACCCACTAGGTCAAATACCCATTGTGAGAAAGGTGAGGGTGAAGTGAGAGGTTGGAGCTCTTTAGATTCTGTGTGTATAAGTTCTCCATGAGCTTGACACTATCTATATCCTTGGACATATTTATGTCCATTTTTATGGTTAGCCAATAGTATCGTATTCTTAGGAACTTCTTTGCTATGTTATTAGCACTTGAATGGGCCCCACAAACACCTTCATGAACCTCATGCAAGCCCATCTAAGATTCTTTTGAATTGAGACACCTTAAAATCATATTGTTGAGACCTTTCCTATAGAGAGTATCAACAAGAATGGTATACCTAGAAGCTTGTCAAATTAGGGTTGTCTTTTGGTTTTAGGATAAGTCAGGAGGAGGGTATCTATCTTTGATATATGTGTAGATATCTTTGTACCAGGGTGGCTCAAGACAAAAAAGGATACAAACTGACTCTAACATATGTACATCATAGGTTTAGATCATCATTTGTTCAACCAGGAACTTGAATCTTGTTTTATTACCTAGCATGTCAATGGGTGATGCTATTGTAGTCATCACATCTATGACTTTATTTTTAAAACTTGGAGCCTGTTCAAAAATTATGTACTAAAATGGATCCCATAGTTGATCCATCAATTTTCTATATGGAGAAAATTTATCATCTTTTGTCATGTATTCGTTATTGTCTTGGCTAATGACTAGTTAGGAATCGCGATAGAATCTTATGTTTTTTATTCTCTATTTTATGGATAACCCTAATTTGATAACTAGATATTCATATTCTTCTATGTTGTTGGTGTTGGAAAACAATCACCACTGAGAGGGGGGGTGGGTGAATCAGTGGTTACTTAAAACTTGTTCTTTTCAAACTTTTACAATTATAACATATGCTTATGAAACATGAACAAAAGAAGCAAAATAACAAAGTACATAATTTTTATAGTGGAAAACCCCTTAGGGTAAAAAACCACTTTGAACCTTAAATTTTAGTAGCCTCTTGGCAAATCTTTTAGAGCTCCAACTCTGGGAAGCACCAACACCCTGTTTTAGAAACACCAATTTCAAGGAACACCAATCCCTTACACCTGAAGCACCAACTTCAAAAATATAAGAAGCACCAACTTCCAAATTGAAGAAATGAGATACGAAATCAGAGGATCATCTCTGTTACAATACAAATCATAAGTCAAAAGTTCAACTCCAAGTTGAAAACATAAAGCAGGATATAGTTCTCTTCTTCTCTCTTTTTCTGATTCTTTTACATCAACAAATTACACCAAAGTGTATATGCATCTTTCAATGAATTTATCAGATTATGAAATGTATAATCAGATCTGAAAATAATTTATTTTAATTCAAGAAGATGACTTGATTTAATGCCTTTCAAACTACCAACTTTTTGAAGTAATAAATCCTTGTTTCTCTTCAAAATATTTAGTATCAAATCATGTATTCATTTGTCATTAAAAGATATGATTGAATGCTGATGTAAATTGCTCATAAATCAGTATATAAACCTTATTCAACCTTTGATATACTTCTTCAATCTATATCAATTCATATATAACAAATTAGAAACAAATATCATTACCCTATCCTTTGATGTCTTGTAGACTGCAATAAAATCCTTCACTATCCTTCTGATCTACTACACATATCTCTCAAATCCTGCACTTTTTCTTCAAAAAAACATGTACCCCTATTTATAGTAATGTATCCCCTCTTTATAAATGTCTTTAGTGATTATCCAATAGCACAATAAACCACCCAAAACTTCTTTAGACCAAAATGGGTTCAAACTGTCAAAACTGAATAAAACTATCTTGGTAGATGCGACTTTTCTCTCTCCAAACTAATTTTATCAAAAACATAACTTTGACCCATTTCAGATCTTTCTGTTAAATTTATGAAAAGGTATAATAGTTATGGTTTTTTTAACAATTAATATATGTAAATTTCGTTATACCAAAACTGGTTAGTTATGAAATTAAGATCCTTATAAGCATAACTAACTATAAAAAGTGTTAATGACTTTGAACCTTAACATAAATAATCATAGTGATATGGTAAATAATTTAGGTGTTGAATTATGAGTATAATCTACTATATAACCATATCATATCAACTTTTTTCACAAAACAATAATGTGTTATTCACTCCTTTAATCAACTGCA
>MU224207.1:270717-348217 GCA_018584345.1 Thuja plicata
TGTATCACCTGTATAGAATCCATCAACACATATTAACCTCTGCATGTACCTGTATCACCTCAATACCAAAAACATATTCACCTTTGCATATACTTGTATCACCTGTATAGAATCCATCAACACATATGTTTTCCTCATGATTTTTAAAATCCTTCACTATCCTTCTGGTCTACTGCACATATCTCTCAAATCCTTCACTTTTTCTTCAAAAAAACTTGTACCCCTATTTAGAGGAATGTATCCCCTCTTTATAAATGTCTTTAGTCATTATCCAATAGCACAATAACCCACCCAAAACTTCTTTAGACCAAAACGGGTTCAAATTGTCAAAACTGAATAAAAATGTCTTGGTAGAGGCAACTTTCCTCTC
The DNA here is from genome assembly GCA_018584345.1 of Thuja plicata. Taxonomy (NCBI): domain Eukaryota; kingdom Viridiplantae; phylum Streptophyta; class Pinopsida; order Cupressales; family Cupressaceae; genus Thuja; species Thuja plicata. Next base: position 271,088 of record MU224207.1, read on the forward strand.
TCCAAACTAACTTTATCAAAAACATAACTTCGACCCATTTTAGATCTTTCTGTTACCTTTTTGAAAAGGTATAATAGTTGTGGTTTTGTTTAACAATTAATATATGTAAATTTTGTTATACCAAAACTGGTTAGTTATGAAATTAAGATCCTTATAAGCATAACTAACTATAAAAAGTGTTAATAACTTTGAACCTTAACATAAATAATCATAGTGATATGGTAAATCATTTAGGTGTTGAATTATGAGTATAATCCACTATATAACCATATCATATCAACTTTTTTCACAAAACAATAATGTGTTATTCACTCCTTTAATCAACTGCATTTTGTGTACCGACTGCTTATTAACATCAATGACAAAAACCAACGAGCAAATACCAAAGGTTCAACAGTTGGTGCATGGAAAATAGAGTCTATAGGACTTGGGAATTGCATCACCTTGTGGGGTAATGAAGATAATCTTGTCCCCACACCATGATTGGTATATAGGATTCATCAAAGTATAGACATCATACTTCTATTGTTGATGTCTCTATGGAAAATATGGACTCAATCATCTGGGAATTTAGATGCAATTGGTTGATGATCAGGTAGAGGTGCCTTTTCTAGTTGATCTAAAATTATTTTCCCTTTGATTTTTTTAATCCACATATTCTATGTTAAATTTACCAAGGTTCATGACCCACTTGAGGAGTATCCCAGTAAGTGCGTATTTCCTGAATAAATATTTCAATGGATCTATATGAGCTATGAGATTCATCTAATGGCTCAACATATAATGTCACATCTTTTAAGAAGTGAAGAAAACTAAAAGGCCTACTTTCTTTATTGGAAAATACTTTAGCTCATATCCAACTAGTGTCCTACTAATTTAATAAATGGCCCTTACTTTTCCTTAATCATCTTATTGTGCTAAAAGGGTTCCCAATGCTGACTCATTTGCTAAGATATATAACAGAATAAATTCTCTTGGGATGGGTGGTACCAGTACTTCTGTACTCAGTAGATAGTTTTGAAACACCTAAAATGTTTGCTCTCATTATTATATCTATATGAAAGTGACTCCTTTTTAATAGTTATTGAAATGGATGACATTTGTCTTCCAGTTGTGCTATGAACCTTTTGATTTATTACATCATTCCCTGTATACCTTTGATTTGTTTCATGTTTTTGGAAGGAGGTATCTCTAATATTGTTTTTACTTTTGTTGGATCCACTTCTATACCTCTCTGGAAAATAATGAAACCTAGGAGTATTCCAAAGGTAACTCTAAAGGCACATTTCTTTAGATTCAGTCTGACCTTGTATTATTGTAACCTATCAAATATGAGACCCAACACTTGTAGATGTTTTACCCTTAGTCTACATTTTGCTAGCAGGTCATCTTTATAATCTTCCATTATTTTATGGATCATGGCATGGAAGATATTCTTCATTTCTCTTTGATACATGGTACCCACATTTTTCAAGCCAAAATGTATTGCATTCTAGCAATAGGTACCCCAAGAACAAGTGAATGTTGTTTTACATTGATCTTTAGGAGCTATCTCAATTTGGTTATAACCTGATAATTTTTCATTAATTATAGCATTTGTTGTCCCATTGTTAGATCCACTATTATTTCAATGTTAGGTAGTGGGAAATCATCTTTGGGTCGTACTTCATTTAGGTTCATGAAGTCTTTACATATTAAAATATCTCATGTAGGATTTGTGACTGGTACTAGGTTAAAGATACATTTTACATATTCAATAGATCTTATGAAGTTTGCATCCAAGAGTTTCTTCAACTCATCTTTTACTAGAAATGAAATATGAGGATGCATTTTCCTTAGTCTTTATTTCACTAGCTTCATGTTGGGATATAATAGAAAATGGTGCATGAGTAACTCTAGATCTAGGGCTGGCATATGTGTGTATGACCAGTTGAAGTTTATTTGTCTCTCCCTAAAGAATCTTATGTATTCCTCTCTTTCTTGAGGTGAGAGAGATTTTGCTAGATAAATTTTCTTAGGGTGTATCTCATCCCCTAAGTTAACTTCTTGTATTTCTTCTACCAGTAGGGTTAATTCTTCTTCATCAATGAGAAGCGTTTATAGCTTTCCATCTTCTGGCACCTCAGAGAGGTTTTCATCATAAGATAAATCATTTTTTTAAAACTTTTTCATGGTCAAGAACCGCCTTTCAATTTTCACTAGATGACATTTCTTTTTTATTTTTATTTTTTTTACTCGAAAGAGGAATCAACTCCCCAAAGTATGTTGACTTGTATAAATCCATGTAGTATCCAGATTTGTGATCCCTGGATGGTATACCATGTTGAAGCCCTAAGAACTCAGCAATATCTTTTTCCTTCTTGAATAAGTATGTATTTTAGGATGTCCTTGTTGGTCCAAGTCAATCAATTCAGGATGGACTAGACATAGGTCAATATTAGGTCAAGACTCAATGTGAGAAAAGATAACTACAATTATAGTTCTAAAAATTTGGGAATGGGAGGTAGCTGGACCATTCAGTGAATTAAAATAAACTTTCTTGTCTACAGATTGTTCATCTACTAGGTTGAGTCATTCAAACATTTTTTCTATAGAAAGGGTTATTGAGGTATGAGGGGTATCCCACTCATACTCACCAAAATCATCCTTGATGCTACGTACATAAGTTATCTCTTCTACAACATAAGCTAAGTCTTCCTACTCAAGATTCACTTGGGTTTCTATGATTTCCACTTCTTGTTGCAACAAATATTGAAGTATTCTTCTGATTTGGGTATGTTTGTGTTCTTTCCCCCTCTTTGGTTTTAAAACCTCCTATTGTTCTATATAAATTTCATGGATGACAAGGCTTGACTAAGATTGACCGTATATGAGTCCTTTTTTTTAATTTGCGTAGGTGGTAAAGGAATTTCTACCACTCCTTGTTGTTGTGCTCCTATACTTGTAGGTCTAGTATACCCAAATTATTGCAACATTGTGAACCCATGCCCATACCAAGCCAGTGGAAATTGAACTAATTGTGTTTCTTGTGGGTCTTAAACCCAGTGGCATTTTTGTACCAATAGAATTCTTAATTTTACACTTACCATCCTTGAATTTCAGACCATATCCCTTGTCAACCAACTGACCCACACTCGAGAGATTATGCCTTAATCCTTCAAAATGCAAAACCTCTTATGTTCTAGTGTTTCCATGAATAGAGATAGACCCTCTTCCTCTAATCTTTCCTTCAGTCTTATCTCCCCATCTCACTATGCCACCATCATTATAGCCCATTCTTCCTTCTTTACAATCTGAGTAGCAAGGGCTTTTTCTTCAATGCCAACACTATTAGTCTGATTCTCAAAAATAGGTTCATCCTCTTTGATAGAAATGAACACCAATTCACCATCACTTCTATGACTTTGTTCAAATTCCTCATCTATTACTCCTTCATCAGTTGCATAATAGAATTTTCTTTTGGATATAACTTTTCTATACCTAGGCTTATCATACTTTTCATATTTTTCATATTTCTTGTACTTTTCATCTCTCTCATATCTAGACTTAGAGTCCTTTTCTCTTTTGGGACATCTAGAAGAAAAATATCCTATCTTATTGTTGTAAAAAAAAATTAAGGGTAACCTTCCTCTGTACTTACCTCCACTACCTCTTGACAATCTTACTGCAATCAGTGTTTCTAGCTCCAACAATTCCTTCTCCTCTTTGTCAAGATATTCCATCTCTTGTTCATACTTAGACAACTTCCTATAACTTCCTCCTAGGTCATTTACTTCCTTATTTTTTCTAGATACAGTAGCCTTAAAACTAGTTCTACTTTCGGTAAAGAATTTTTAAGCTCAATTAACTCAAAAGAAGATAAATTACCAACCAAGGTATCTCTTGTTACTAGAGAAATGGTTGTGATCTCAAAAATAACACAAGCCCTAGGACGATATGCAGGAGGTAGGGTTCTCAACAATTTTGAAACTATCTCACCTTCCTCCAAGCTTCCTAAACATTTTAAGGGTAACCTTCCTTTGTACTTACCTCCACTCCCTCTTGACACTCTTACTGCAATCAGTTCTTCTAGCTCCAACAATTCCTTCTCCTCTCTATCAAGATCTTCCATCTCCTGTTCATACTTAGAAAAATTCCTATAACTTCCTCCTAGGTCATTTACTTCCTTATTTTTGCTAGATATAGTAGCCTTAAAACTAGTTTCTACTTTCGGTAAAGAATTTTTAAGCTCAGTTGACTCAAAAGAAGATAAATTACCAACCAAGGTATCTCTTATTACTATAGAAATGGTTGTGATCTCAAAAATAACACAAGCCCTAGGATGATATACAGGAGATAGGGTTCTCAACAATTTTTCAACTATCTCACCTTCCTCCAAGCTTCCTCCCGAGCATCTGATTTTAGTTGCCACTTCATTTACACTTTGCATGTAGACATTGATTCCTTCATCTTCTCCCATTCTTAATAATTCATAATTTTCCTTCCTACTCTTCAAATTATCCACCTTCACACTTATATTTCCTGCATAGAGAGTATTCAGCTTCTCCCAAATTTCACATGTATTTTCTAACTCCATCACACTAGTCATCTTTGCATCAGATACAGAACTCAACAATGCTTCCTCGGCTCTCATATTTTCTTTCACTCTGTTCATTTCATCTAGTGTAGAAGGGCTTGTATGAATGGTTTTCTGATCATCCTTTGTAACTGTCCAGCAATCTTCATCTATACTTCTGAGATGTATAATCATTCTATTCTTCCAAAGAGTGAAGTTGTTTCCATTAAAGCAAAGATTGTCTTTCTTATAACCTATCATTTCAGATCTCCCTTAAGAACTTAATCTTATCTCCAAGGGCCTAATCTCTTATAGAAATTGTAGGAAATAGTAGGATTATAATTCAGGGAGGGGGGTGAATCAATTGTCAATAAATACTTATCAAATCCTCCAACCTGAAACCCACCACAACTCACAATACCAAATACTTATACAAAACAGAAAGATAAATAGTCATAAAAGATAAGAGACACAACCACAACTCATAACACCAATATTTTTTATTGTGGAAACCCTATTAGGGGAAAAACTAAGGTGGGGTTGATTACCCACAAAAACAAAGTACCTTTTTAAAGTAAACTCTTATTATAGATGGACATGCAAGAACACTTTCCTAGAGGTCTACACTGGATCAATATGGTACGCCTCTGGCTATGACCCTGAAGAAAGGACTCACTTATTTTACAATACAAAATATGATCACTACAATGATTGTACCAGAGTGTTAGTTTTTTATTTTTACAATGATAGATAAAATAACATCTACCTCTATGCTTATTTTTGTCCCTATAAGCACATTGTAGATCTCTTATCATAGTTTTTTCACAACAATTGAACTCGTCTCTTCTCCAATTCTGACTAGTCTCTTCCCAATATCTTCATGTATTAACTAGCACCCTTCGTAATTGAAATTCTTCCTTTTACACAAGATCTCACACATTTTCTCTCAACCAGTAGTGCCCTACCTAGAAATTCAATTTTCTTGCTCAATCCATCCATCATACCTAATGTGTGTTGACCACAAGTTAGGTAGGATCCCTAGGAAGATTTTGGATCCTTCATGCCTTCTCATTTCATGGCTTATACCTTTGCAATTTAATTTTGTTCTCATGTCTGCCAGGAACATGAAGAACAACCACCTCATCATTTTAATCTTGTCCACACAATCAGGATTGACCTCTTTGACTACCAACTCAAAAATCATATAATTCAAGAACATCTCCACGCATCATGAATAACCACCAATTTACCGGTTGACCCTCTACTCACTGTATTTACACACCTTTTTTGTTGTTCATCAAGAACACTTAACAATCACCACCGATATACCAAAATAATATGTGTCAAATCTCTGAATCACAAACCACTAAGTCTATGAGTTCAAATTTATGTTCCAAGAATCCTCCTATTTTGCAACTCTATACCTTTCCATGGGAAATTTTTCTCATAGAATTAATATCACTCTGTCAACTCTGTTTAACTAACTAACTAGCTATTCAACACCAATTCTTCCATAACTTTCTTACCTTGAGTTACGAATCTCCTAAACTTCATAATTGGCATGTGGACACCCATATGTTCCTTCTTCTAGCTTCACGTGTCTTGATCATCAATCAATGATTCATGCCAAAACACTGAATGTCTTCTTGAACACTTGATTGAGACATATGTTGACATCAATGACAAAACCATTAATTCCACACAATAATATTCTTAATACCTTCCTCAATTCTCTTCAAAATTCTTCCTGAATGACCATTAAAGACAATATTAGATGCAACAAATGATCTTCCTTACTCTCACTGAAAATTAGAATGTCATCAAGATAAAAAATCACAAACTTACCCAAGAATATCTTAATACCTCATTCATCAATCTCACGAAAATACTCGACGCATTAGTCAATCCAAAAGGCATTACCAACCACTCATACAATACTTCATTTTTCTTAAATTTAGTCTTCCACTCATCTCCTTCTCTAATTCTGATTTGATGATATCCTCTCTTCAAATCTATCTTTGTAAAATATCGGTCTCCACTCAAACAATCCATTATATCATCCATCCTATATAAAGGAAATCTATACTTCACAGTGATCCTATTGATGGCTCTAGAATCAGTGCACATTCTCTATTAACCATTCTTCTTTGGTACTCATACTGCAAGTAGTGCACAAGGACTCAAGCTTTCTCTGATCAATCCTTTCTTCAACAATTCTTGTACTTTTCTATTCAACTCCTCATTCTCTGCTGGTGTCATCCGATGTTCTTCTTTATTAGGAAAAGGTTCTTTAGGAATTAGATCCATGAAATGGGAAATACTTCTCACTGGTGGAAATCCATCAGGTACATTATCTAAAATTATGTCCCCATACTCAATCAACAAATTATTTATTTCCTTAGGTGTTCCTTCTTCTATTCCAAAATAAGACTTGTTAGGAATCAATGCATTACACATATTTTCACTCTTCGAGCCATCTAAGTTTTCCTTCCTTCAACATAAAAGACTCTAACACTAGTACATTTCTCACTCTTGGGAGTCTCAATAAAACACAACAATACTTGTTTCATCCCATTTGCAACAATAGTACATACATATTATTTTGACCATCATGAAAAGCTTGTCTATCATACTGCCATGGTCTACCCAACAAAATATGACACACGTCCATAGGCATAATATAAAAATGAACTTCATCATGATAAGATCTTATCTTAAATTTAACTAGGCATTGTTCACTTACCAATACCTTATGATCATCGTTTATCCATGCTATCTAGTAAGGCTTTGAATGCTTCAATCTCAACAAATTCATCTTATCAAACACCTTTTCTGAGGCTAGATTACCTGAACCACCACTCTCAATGATCACTTTGTAATATTTTACTTCTAATTTGCATCTACTCTTGAACAAACTTATTATCACCATTGGTTCTTGTTCTGGTTCTTCTTGACATAAGGATCTCCTTACCATTAGGGTTTCACTATCCTCTGGTTGATTCAAAGATTTAATAGTTTTCCTCTCTATATAAGAAGATTTTCCCTTATTCTCTATCCTTTTATCAAAACTATCTTGAGTACATTCAAAGGCTCAGTTAGATATAATATACTTGAAAAATGTTCCTTTAAACACTCTTCTGTCATCCCTTCTATAGCTACTAGATCCACTTCCTCTCTAAAAGTTTTTGTCATATTTTTTGTATGAAATTTCCTCCTTAAGCCCTATCTTTCCTTTGTTCTGATCTAAATAAGACCTTCCATCATTTGAGGCTCTTCCTCTCTAAAATATACCACCTCTTCCTCTTTGTCTTTTCTCATGCCTCTTATTCAATTTTTCTTCATCTTTCAGGGCATATTGATAAGCTTCCTCTATACTTTTCAATTTCACCAAACTAATATCATCTTGAATCGATGTCCTCAAACCATTCAGGTGCCTTGCAACCCTTTCAAAATCATCATCAGAATGACCAGATCTGATATCCAAACTATAAAATTCCTGTGTATATTCTTTCACACTAAGATCCTTTTTCTTTAGGATTTGCAACTTCCTAAACAAACTTAGTAATCAACAGGTAAATAATTAACTTTCAATTTGTTCACCATCCTATCCCATGACCTAATTTTATCCTTGCCTCTTCTTTTCCTATCAGTCTAAAAATGTTCCCACCATAAAGATGCATGTCCTGTCAACTTTGTGCAGGCATACTTCACCTTCTTATCTCCTAAAAATAAAGATACTCCTCTTGTAATTTTCCTATAATCAATGTTTCAAGACCAATCAACATTAATCTACACTTTCAACTCAAAATCTCCTCCTTTCTTGTAAATTAGACCATAGTCTTCTATTCCTTTCAGATATTTAAATATTCTCTTAACTGCAAACATGTGTGATTCCTGATTGGCAAAAAATCTTGCAACTATACCAATTGCATGAGCTATATCAGGTTTGTTATGTACAAGATATTGTAGCTTACTAATCATTTATCGGTAGACTATCTCATTTACTTCCTTTGACTCATCTTCCTTTGATAATTTGTAACCAATAACCATCGATGTTCAACCGATCTTGAGTCTTCCATGCCAAAAGTCTTTAAGATCTCCTTGATGTAATTTTCTTGTGTGATGTAGATCCCATCCTTGACTTGTTGAATCTATAGTCCAAGAAATAATTTAATCTCCCCAATCATGGACATTTCAAATTCCTTTCTCATCTCTTCAGTAAAAGATCTATATAATGTGTTATTGCCTCCAAAAATAATATCATCAATAAATATTTCAGCAATTAAAAATTTGTTATCACTATCACATTCCCGATACACATTATTGTTATCTTTTGTTCTTTGAAATCCAATCTTGATTAGATATGCATGTAACCTTTCACACCAAGCTCAGGGTGCTTGTTTCAAACCATATAGTGTCTTGTGCATTTTTCATACCATTTCCTTGTTAGTATTCTCAACAAAACCTTCACGTTGTTCAATATATACTTCTTCTTCAAAATACCATTAAGAAATGTAGACTTAACATCCATTTCATAAACTTTAAAATCTTTATAAGCCGCATATGCTAGAAGAATTATAAATCATTGTAATCTAGCAAAAAATGCAAAAGTTTCACCATAATTAATATCTTGTTCTTGCGCATACCCTTTGCAGACTAGTCTTGCGTTGTTTCTGATTACATCTCTATGCTCATTCAATTTGTTTCTAAAAATCCACTTTGTACCAATAAAATTTTTATCTTTAGGTCTCGGTACCAAATTCCATGTGTTATTCTTTTCAATCTGATCTATCTCTTCTTTCATAGCTTTAATTCAGTCTTCATTTTCCAACGCATCATTTAATTTCCTTGGCTCAAATTCAGAAATTAAGCATGTATTGTCTTTTACCTTGCTTCTTGTCATAACTCCAGCATTCTTGTCTCCAATAATCTTACTTGGTGAGTGGTTCCTTTTCACATAATTAGATAGAACAAGCTCCGTAGTTGGTGGAACTTCATTTCCATCATCCAATGGTAGTTCTATCTGTTCAACTTCCTCCTTGATTTGTGGTTTTGGTAAGGTGTTAGGAATCTCAATTTTTACATATACAAATATTTTGTAGTCCTTGGGTTCCTTCTTGTTTTCCTCATCATTTTTCTCTGCAAATTCATCAATCCTTACATTTGCACTTTCCACAATTTTGTTAGTAGACTTGCTCAAACATTTGTAAGTTTTTCTCTTTGTAGAATATCCTAAGAATATTCCTTCATCATGTTTAGAATCAAACTTACTATATCTAGCATATTTTAGTATATAGCATCTAGATACTCCAATATAGAGGAAATACAATAGCCATGGATTCAAGTAGTTTGAATGGAGAGAATATTTCTCTAATCTATGAGGAAAGATCATAGGCAATGTGATACATAGAAGCAGTTATAGACTCAACAATCTTGGTAAATTATTCCCTTGTAACACTTGATAGTCACTTCCTGGGGTTCTTTCCTGGTTCCTCATACTCAACCCTGGAAAAGTAGTGCATTGGTATCTCAACTCCACATACTTCTACACATAACTCCCCATTTTCACCAATCTTTTAAAAGTTATCAAGATTGTCCAAATCTGTGATTTTGAGCTAGCTGGAAAATTTTACATCATCAAATGATCGATAGAGATTATTGAGTGTCATGCATGTCAATTTACGAAGTGCAACATATTATTCAATATACATATCTCTTAGTTGGCCCTTTTTCATTATATTTCTCATTTCCTCCAACATGGGAAGAAGACCTACTAATGTTAAGAGTGTCTCTATAGTACTTAACCATCACAACAGCTCGGGAATTTTTGGTTGCACTACTTCTTCACAACTTGAGTTCATTAGATCAAGTAGCTATTTATATTCTGAAAAAACTTGATGTGCTAATCCATCCAAAGAGATCCATCTGGTATAAATATCCTTAAGAAGCTTGTTCTTGTCAGTTATTCCTTTAACAAAGTGTTGAAATTCCTTGAATCATTTTGGACTTTGACAGAAGTATTGTAGAACTCTTTGATTAAAAATTTAATTTTTTGTACTAGAGCATTCTTGCTGACAACTCCAAAAGATAGGATCATTCTGTGGGTCATTGAAATGAATGGCTGTAATGTAGGATGCACAAGAAGTTTGTATCTTTGTGCAAAGACCGCCCTTGCAGCCTTACATTACTGAAGCTCCATCTGCTCCAACAAACACCAACTTTTTGGCAATCGTCATGTCATCTATACCTCCATATTCAATCAGTGAAATATTTACTAGCTCGAATAAATTTTCCATTGTCACATTATCCTTCATTTTAGCAACATTTAGTAGATGAGGTTGGTGGACAAAATTGTGTATAGTATAAACATGCATGCATACCCAACAAGTATTATCTATTGCTGTGACTTCATCTAAAGTTAATGCAATAAAGTTTGACTCTTCAATTTTTGAATTTAGATCCTCTTTTTCAACCTCAACAAGACAACTTGCCCATTCCCATCCACTTTTTACTGACCAATCACTGTTAGGATAGTTATGAACTTTCAGAAAGTGTAATAAAGCACTCAATGATAGGTAGTCTATCATAGGACGCCCTCTGCTCAAAATATAAAAGACAACACTTAACTGAACAACTTTTCCCATTTGTTTTAGTTCCGTTGCTTTTCCAAAAAAATATTTAATAGAGCCTTTAACTTCAGCAGGCTTTGTTTGTATATTATGCTAAAATTCAAATAATTCTACATTCCTAACATGCTAAGATTCCTCCTTTGTTTTCCATCTCATTCATTGATTTTTCAACTCCATCTATGGTTTTCTTTTCGTAAACTTTACCCATATGCTTCTCTATGGTGTCAATTTTTAGTTGTAAACTCTTTTCCTTCTTATTTATCTTGGTGAAAATATTACATCTGCATTCTACTTGAGGCTCGTGCCTTCAATTGGATTGTCCACTAGTTCAATGAATGGATACTTTGACACCCATTCTATTTGAAAAATCCTTGACAAATCCCACAACCAATCTTTTTTTGAGTCTCTATCCTTTTTTGAATTGTATTTTCTTTTCTTCTTCCCTAAACCATCATCATCTCTGGAATTCTCAGTCTCATCCAATTCAATTATATAATTATGGCTACTATGGGTATTTACCTGAAAATATTCTTCAAGATCATCATGATCTAAGATATTAGGTTCGTAGACTTCTTCAATATGTCACGGAGGTTCAGGTTGTGAATCTTTTAAATCTAATTGTGATGAATTAGCTTCCCGATTTTGGCTAGAAACATTTCCAACATAAAAGTATGATCATAAGGTTCTACATTCTACTGGCCTGAGTGGCCTCTCTTGGATTTTCCCACATGCAGGATCCTTACCCTTATTCTTGTTTGACATCTCCAACAAAATAACGGCTGCCAAAAAAAATGTTAACTTGTTGAAGAAGTGAAAATAGACTATAATATATATAAATATGATTCATTGACTATAAAATCATGTCTGAGGTATCCCTATGACCACAATGCTAACCACTAAGTACTAACAGGTCCCCACTAAATAAGAATGAACTCAAAATTGTAGAGTCACAAACAGATAGAGGTGAAATAAGGTTTTAGAATAATAATCACTTACCTTTGCCTCAATTGCAGTCACCAATGCACTCAACAGTCTGAAACTTCACTATTGATCAAATAGAGATATCAGAACTAGCCAAACCAAATTGTGTACAATAACCCTAATCTATGAATGTATTTATACCAATCCTTTTTGGCAAATTCGGTGAAAGATATTACGTATACAAATATTTGGCGATGTCCACCTAATTATAAAATGTCTTATGTTATTTTTGAGGCAATTATGGGTCATCCAATAACTTTCTACAATTAATAAAGTTGGCAAAAGTGCATCGGTTTGAGACACGCATCCACAAAATGCTAGGCAAATTTGGGGGTGCCTATAAATATATATGTATAAAACCATTGGCGAATATAGGTTGTTGATTTAGGGTTGCTTTTAAATTGTAAGCAAAATTTTAAAATTTACTGTGTCCAAAAAATATATTCAATTGGTGTTATTATAGAATAAATTTAGAAAATTAATTAAACAGATGGGCGATGGGCCCGGGCATTCGGCCCAATATTTGTAAAGTTCAAACAATTGGGCCAACATGATTTATACAATATATTTTCCAAATCCCCGGTTGTCGACGTGTGGAATTTTCTAAATGGTGAATAATTGCCACTAAAATTATCACTATTCGTGATTGATATTATCTTGACCTAACCAATGTTGTCCAAATTTATCAAATTCTTGAGAGAGCTTTTGGATTTGACTAGTTGTAAATCTTAGGATTTCATCCTCATCATCGGAAGAATTCCTAGGAAGGAAAGAGAACTCAGGATCAAAGGAATCCATAAGTCTATGACTTCTTCAAGTAGGAATGATATAGGTAGGACTAAGTGTAATAACACTCATGCACAAAATGAAAAGAAGATAGATCTAGAGCAATGCACAAAGGAGATCTAATACTTAAGCCAAAAAGTGGAGCTAGATCAATTGTAAAGTAATTATAAGCCACACAATAAGAATTAAAGTATATCTAACTAAGTTTACTTATCTAAATGAAAAAATAGATCTAGAATGTAATAATGCATAGAAAGGAGATATAACTACCAAAATCAAAAGAGTGTAACAAGTGTCAGGTTAACCAAAATTTACATAAGAAAATTGGGATAACCTAATAGGATGCAAGATCTCCCCAAATTCACATGTGGTTGCACATTAGAAATATGAAGCCACCAGAAGTCAAATTAGATCAACACCACAAAATAGATGAAGTTATGCCAATACCAAATTCATATCTTAGGGGTTTATATTTATTTTTTTGTGTTTATGTATGTCTATGATAAAGTAAATTATTTAAATTTGTAGATTAATGATAAAAGAGAGATTGAATTTGAAATGTGATAAAGAAAAGTGTACCTTGGAAAGATGGAGGAGATTCTATTATGTTGCTATTTTCTAACTATTGGGATACCAAATATAGTTGTAATTCCATATGTGGGTCCTAGAAATTATCTGTTGTCTATCCAAAAAATTTGAGCCTATTTCTAAGGGCGTAGAATGCCTGAAATGTTTTGTACTTTGGTGTAGAATGTTTGAAACATTCTGAAACTGATGAATGTGTTTTAGATTCTTTGGGGACCTATATCAAGATCTGCAGAGCTTGGATTTGAAATTAGAGCTTCCTTGCCTGTAACTGCACGGTTAAAATTAGGGAAATAGGTTGGATAAAGGGGTTTTCCTTGGTCAAACCCCCATTTAGGAATCAACCTTGAAATGTAAAATGTAAATCATAAAGTAAACACAAAGGCTTAGTACCATGTTAATCTGCTTACCCTCATGGACAAATGTTTGTATCACTCAAATCCATGAAATATGTTTGATGTTTGTTGGTTGAATGTAGATGTTGACTTTGTATAAGATATGTAGAATCAAGGACTACTTCACATATGCATGGATGTAATGAAACCACCCCTAGATCTTGATTTTCTTGAAATACTTGATCACACTTGCTAGGAGAGAGAGAAGAATGAATGATGGAGAAAGAGATATATTCTTTACTTGTTCGGGAGCTCCACTAAGACACCATCATGGGATATAAAATATTACTCCAAATTGAATAATATTGCCTTGATAAGATGGAAGAAGAATAAGAATGCCTTGGTTTGAGATTGTGACACTAGTTAAAAACCAACAATATGTGACTAAATAAACTACTAAAAATTGTATATAAATGACTAAACTTAGTCATGTGACTATTAGTAGTTTATTTGTAGAAGCATTTTAGTACTATTATATCATGAGCTACATCATGTTATTTATAGACATGGTGTTGCATTTTCAACAAGTGCAGTATTACTATGACTCTGGACATGGGAGAATATTCTTGTTATGAGACCCATTGTAGTGAGACACATAGATCTAGGTTGGCCATTTGGTTTTCTATATGAGGGTATGATTGTCCAGCCTCATTTGGGAAAGCTGGAGTTTTGGCATCGTATGATTTATGACATGGATCAAGTAGTGTGGAAATCCTACCTTGGATGTGAGGTGTGGCATTAGGATGATGCAGAGCTTCCATATATGTGTGCACCACAATGGATGATAGGGCAGTCTCCTTTGATTTGTGAGAGATTTTGCTTCTACAGAGTAATGAGATAGTACGATCAGACACAGGATATCCCCTAAGGGTTGGCTTTATATTCTTGTGTATACACAGAGAGATCCATGTGGGTTCCACAAGTGGAATATAGTTATGCCTGTGAGGAGATATACAAGATGGGCTATATGACATGGTACATTTTATATTGGGTGGTGGATGTTGGGATGTTAGCAAATTATACTCAGTGGTTTTCTTGACATAGATTTCCATGTTTTACATCCCCTAGTGAGCCAATACCTGATATAGATGATCTGTTAGATGATGATGAAGCTGAAGGCGGTGGTGGGAGAGGTGGAAGAGCACCAAGATAGAGAGTCCTAAGGAGAGGTGGAGCTGGAGGTGGTGGGAGAGCTGGGGGTAGGGTGAGGATGAGATATGTCTAGGTACAGATGCAATGTGGTCAGGTACGAATGAGGGTTGGAGGATTTGGTGGTAGAGATCCTCAGATTCCACTAGCAGTTTGTAGAGAGTGGCTAGATAGGATCAGCTAGCGCATGCTAGACAGGTTCAATAGGCTCTAGTGATTCTATTGGTTCCAGGAGCACCACAGGTTCCAAGAGCTCCATAGGTTCCACAGGCTATGGATACACTCACATGGGATTTTATGAATCTACATGTCGATATGATAGCTATGAATAGCCAGATTGATCAGGTTGCTTCTATGATGCAGAGTTTTATGACTATTATGACATAGAGGCCTAGCATAGCTAGTACTAGTCAGGTGCCTTCACAGATCTAGGTAGTTCAGTTGGCAGAGGAATCGATGGGATAGATGAGCCATATGGGATAGCTAGGATAGGTGGTACAGATGGTGCCCCTAGTTGAGATCACGAGTCTCCCTCTTTTTATATGATGTACCATTATGTATTTTGATCGAGATTCTAATGTAGCTTTGGTTGATGTATCTTGATATACATTTGATAGAAATTTAATTATGACTTTTATGATAGACACTCTTACTCTTGATTCCATGTTCTCTTTATGATGTCATTATATGTTTGGACTTATATCTTTTATGATGCATGGATGCACTTCTATATGGTTATGCATTTACTTTTATATGTTGTGAATGAATTGTCTTATGTATGACATACTTAGATGGATGCAAAAATGTATGATAAATTCTTTTATTTAATGTTCTTAATGATGTTAATGATGAACTTTATGCAATGAAACTAGATAAGAAATGCTTTTATTTTTGTTCTTTTCTTATGAAATATAGCTTTTAATGAAATGCACCTTAATGATGAATAATGAATAACAAACTTTTTGGAGAATAATGAATAATGATTAATGATATACAATGTGTTTGATTAAACTCCAACATACTCGATTTAAAATATTTTTTTTTTTATGATATCAACCCTTCAAAAAACTCATTCCCTAACCAAGGAAATCCTTTATGCAAAATTACTTCTAAATGAATGCAAATAACTATCATTTTTGCAAATAATGAATGGACTAAATTTTCATCATCGATGTTTTTGGTACCTTTAGCACGTACAACCACCACTGGTGAGTTTGACAAACCATGATGATATGAATAATGCTATCATCATAATTCAATAATGAAGCTGATACAACTCTCAATGGTTCCACCATGCGAGTATGAATACCGCTTTCATCAGATTCAATGTTGCAAGTGGATGTTGGAATTAAGATATGGAAGATCTAAATGACCAAGGTATCCTTTTGTGTAAATAGATAGAGATTGAATCCCTTCCATATGCAAAATTTCCTTGATGTCTCTTTGATGGTCATGTCCTTAGACAAAGTTACATACTCCAATGAATCAATCTTAAAATAGTCACACAGAAATCAAGAAAGATGTCATCCTTTCATCATCACTAATCTAGTAGAAACATCATGGATTAATTAGAAATACACAACTCAAGAATGTTAAATACCTCATCAAAAAACTTAGTGCTATTGTTGTATCCATATTTCAAATAGAACTCCATCCATTTTAATCTTATTGGATTTTCTTATTTTTAATCTTGATAATAATACGTCAATGAAGGTCAAGGATTATGTTTGTGTCAAGATTAGATTTGAATTGAACAATGATGTAAATCAAAGTTTCGATTGTCTATTCAATGTAGTTGGATGCCTTGATTCATGTGAATCGGTGCCTACTTTTTTCAAATACATTGTTTTTAGATTAATGCCCCTAGTTGAAAAGAAATATGTTGGGCTTGGGAAAATTTCCAAAATATGACAAAAGCTTGGTATATGCAAAATGTAGCTCAGAGACTTTATTATGACTATGTACAAATGACAGATGCAAGGATATATACAATGGTGGTAGAAAGATGCAAATATGACCATGCAACTAGGAAAAACCTAAGGGCCAAATGGCACATGTTTACCAGGTTTTCACCACTTGAATTTATTGCTCTTTTTCTCTCTTTTTTTCTTTTTTTCTACCAAGGCACCTATTTCTAGGTTTTTACCAAGGTACTTTTTATTTTTTCTAATTTGTTTTGCTTCTTTTTTTTCTTTTATTACCAAGGTGCTTGTTTGCCAATTTTTCACCAAGATAACAATTTTTTCAGGATCCATATTTGAATGTTTTTTCTTTCTTCATGCTCAATTTTCCACTTTATACTCTTTTCTCAAGACCATTTCCACTATTTTTTAATTTCTTCAAGATCTATTTTCACTATTTTTTGGATTTCTTTAGGATCCCTTTTCACTATACAAAGAATGATGTTTTCTCTCATCTGATACTCTTTTATCCTCTACACTTTTATCTGACTTTCAAGTATAAAACATCTTTAAGTGAATGCTATTAATAGGTTATTGTAACTCATTCCCATCACAATCAACTAGCTTGTATGTTCCCATGCCAAAAGAAGAAGTGATAATGAATGGTCCCAACCAGTTTGCTTCCCACTTTCCTTTCTTCTCTCTTTCTACTTGATTCTTAGGGTTTTCCCACAACACTAAATCACCAATTTGAAACACTCTTTTTTTTATCTTCTTGTTGTAGTTCTATGACATTCTATTTTGATATACATTGAGATGGTCGTATGCCTGAGTTTGATATTCTTCTAATAACTCAATTTGTTGAAGCCTAGCAAACCTATAATCTTCATCCATTATTAAACCATGTAAGGAGACTCGTAATGATGGAATCTCAACTTCTAAAGGTAAAATGGATTTTGTTCCCTAAACCAATGAAAATGGTTTCACACTAGCTGGTCTCTTTATGCTTGGCCTATATTCCCATAATTTTGGATTCAGTTGTACATGTCAACTCCTTACTAAATTATCAACTATTCATTTCAAAAATGTGAGAATGTTTTTGTTTGTTGCTTCTTCTTGACCATTCCCTTGAGGATAATAAATGGAAGAAGAATGATGTATAATATGAAATTTATCACATAGGTCATCCACATCCTTGTTTATAATTTTTTTTCATTATCAGTTACTATAGCATGAGGAATTTCATATCTACAAATGATGTGATTTAGGATAAACATTGAGATTTGTTTCCCCATTGCAGTCATCAAAGGCACAAATTCTACCCTTTTAGTGAATTATTCTGTTGCAATTATGATATATTTATGACCATTGGATGAAGGTGGGTAAATCATCCTTATTAAATCAAACCCCCATTGATAAAAGGGCCAACTTGTGCTCATCGAGTGTAAATCTTGTGCTGGCACATGAATCATGTTCCCATGATATTGGTAATTCTGACATATCTTGACAAACTTACAAGCATTCTTCTCTAGAGTTGGCCAAAAGTATCCCATGTGAGGATTTTCTTAGCTAAGTTTAACCCACTAGAATGAGACCCACAAATCCCCTCATGAAAATTTCGTAAAGCTAATTTTGATTGCTCGTCCTTTAGACACCAAAGAAGCATTCCATTAAGACTCTTGCGATACAATGTGTCAGAAAGGATGGTATAACGGGAAGCTTGGCATATGAAATGTCTCTTTTGATTATGGGTTTTGTCCAAGGGTAAATTTTTATCTTTCGGGTAAGTAAAAATAGGTCCATACCAAGGTGATTCATATCCAATTAATAAGAAAATGATTTAGGAGTTAGGAAGGTCAAATGTGGGTTTCACCAACTCTTCCACCAAGAATTCATATCTAGCATTTTGTTCTGGTATTTGAAGAAGAGAGGCTAAGGTTACCTTGACATTTGTTTCTATGTTTCTGTCTCTTGGAATTTTCTCAAAATTAATCAAAGCAAAGTAATTTTTCCAATCATCTATCATTCTCTTCTAGGGAATCAACTTGTCATCCTTTGTTTGATATTCATCATTAATCTGATTTATGAATAGTTTTGAATCACAATATACTTGTAGTTCTGTCACTTTCCACTCTAAAGCCATTTTGATGCCTATGACTAGGGCTTCACATTCTGCAATATTTTTGGTGCATGGAAAAATAAGTTTATATGACTTGGTAATTATGTAGCCTTGAGGGGTAATCAAAAGAATGCATGCCCCTTATCCATGTTGTGTGTATGATCCGTCAAAGTAGAGTTTTTTTTCCTCAAAATTAATTATTTCAAAATTTGGAAATTCAAATTGAATAGGATGGTTATCAACTAGAGGAACCTCCACCAATTTATCTTCTATAAGTTTTCCCTTGATGGCTTTTCTATCCACATATTCTATATAAAACTCGCTATATACCATCACCCATTTGGCCAATCTCCCTGTGAGAGTTGTTTTCTTAAGTAAATACTTGAGAGGATCAATTTTAGCAATGAGATTAACCTTGTACACCAAAATATAATGACATAGTTTTTGGGAAGAAAAAAATACTACGAGGAATGCTCGTTCAATGAAGCTATAATTAAGTTCATATTTGACCAAGGTTTTGTTGAGATAATAGATTGCCTTTTCTTTTCCATCTTTATCTGCTTCAACCAATAAAACTCCTAAAGAGAGATCTATTTCTTAAATATAAAAGAGTAAAGGATTTTCTTGGATAAGTGGCATAAGTATAGGCGGATTCACCAAGTATGACTTCAATAAAGAGAAAGCTTCCCCACATTGTGTATCCCACTTGAAAACTATGTCTTTGTGTAGAAGTTTAGTAAAAGAATGGCATTTTTTCGCCAATTAAGATATGAATCTTCTTATAGATTGAAACCTTCCTTGGAATGATCTCATTTGACTTATGTTCTTTGGTGCATCCATATCCATTATAGCTTGAACCTTCTCATGATAAACCTCTATTCCTTTTTTTGATATTATTTAGCCCAATAATTTTCCCGATTGTACCCCAAATGCACACTTTTTAGGATTTAACCTAACTTTGAATTGTTCCATCCTTGTGAAAATATTTTCCAGAATTGGTAGATTATCTTTCCTTTCATGTGATTTAGCTCAAATATCATCTACATAGTCTTAAATAAATGTATGCATCGTATCATGAAAAATTGTGGTCATTTCCCTTTGATAGATAGCTCCACCATTATTAAGGCCAAAGGGAATGACGTTCCAAAAAAATCTGAAAGTTGTTTTCTCCTCATCCAATGGTGCTATCTTAATCTGGTTGTATCCACTAAATCCATCCATAAGGGAGAACATAGAGTTTCATGTCATTAAATCCACTATAGCATCAATGCTAGGTAATGGAAAGTCATCCTTTGGGAATGCCAAGTTGAGATCTCATAAATCTGTGCATACTCTATTTGATTTATCATGCTTTGAAACTAGTACAATATTGGATATCCATTCAACATAAGCTATAACCCTTATGAATCCCACTTTTAACAAATTTTATAATTCTACCTTTACTATCAAGGCTATATGAGGACGCATATTTCTTAGCTTTTGTTTCACTGGCTTAGCCCCTGGTCTTACATTTAGGTGGTGCATAATGAAACTCAAATCTAACCCTATCATATCCACATAATACCATGCAAAATTAACTTGCTTTTCTTTGAAGAATTGGATAAAATATCACCTTTCTATTGGAGTTAATGAAAATATCACCTTTCTATTGGAGTTAATGAAATTACAAGGTGTATGAATCTTGGTTCTGATTCCTTTCCAATGTTTACCTTCTTCGTAGGTTCAATAAGTATGGGAGACATTTCCTCTTCATGCTCTAGAAAAGTGTCCAATCTCTCTTCCCTAGGTGCCATAGTTGGGTTTTCATCACCTTCGGAAACACCCTTTATTTTTACTTTTTTGGGTCTAGTACTGCCACATTGTGGTTTTCACCACTAGGTCATTTCATTTTTTATTTCTTTTCCTTTTTTCTTTTGGATTAAAATATTTTCCCCTTGCTTCCATTGCTATACTTTGATCAAATTCATTGGTGAAAGAGGGTTCAACTACATTTAGGTATAGGGCCATGTAATTGTTGTTGGGAAAATAAAGTATGTCATTTGGCTCGGATAGGTCCCTTCGGGATGGATAAGAGGTAAAGGTTCATTGGGTAAATTTTTATCCATGGGGTTTAAGGACATGGATTCATTATGAGGTTCATACATTGCATCTCTTAAATCTATGACATGAGATTTCTCAAGGTGTTCCATAGAACTTGGATCAAAATTATCCTCACTTGAGTCCTCTTGGATTTCTTGTGGATATAAATCTTGTAGATTAAACCTAATGTTTGATTATATTAACCATGAAGGTACCTATGGTTCACCCACCCAAGGAATTCCATTTTATTCTTGTCTTAAATCTGATTCTTGATAATTGTTTGGCTCTTGATTATAACTTGATCCTTGATCAACAATTGGTTTTTTATTTGCACTAGATGTAGGATCATAGGTATGAATTACATCCACTTCATTATCATGAAAAGAAGCCTTAGATAAGGAATCCCACTCACTTTTAGTGGAGTCATCTTCACTATCGGAATCTAGTATATGAATATGTTCATAGGAGTCATTGAAGTTGTTTGAACTATTTCCTTGTTCTTGGTATCCTATTCCTGATTTTTCATCTTTAGATCTCCAAGGAAGTTGTATGGGTTCTAAAAATCCTTTATTCCTTATGCCCAAAGTTCCTCTTCCTTTATACCCCATTTTTTGCATGATTTGAAAACCTTTTCCATATTTTTGTGTTTGGATACTCACATTTTGGACCTTTTCTACATTAAAACTTGAAGCCTCATCATCCTTGTACAACCATTTTAAAACCTCAATATCCTCTTCTTCCCTTGGTGAATAGCCAATTGATCTCACAAAATGGGCATTAAACTTTTCATTTGAATGAGAACTAGCTAGCATACCATGTGAAGTTGGAGAAGTAAGTAAATCAAACAATGACACGGAATACTCTCATGCACCTTTTTGATGGATTTTGCATTGTTTCTCAAATTTCTTCATTAACTTATCCATTTTCTAATAATGTATTTCTTGGACTCTTTCATTTTCAACTATAGACGAGCTTGAATCTCCCTCCTTTTGATTTGAAACACTTAATTTAGCATTCTTAGTACTTTCATTTACAAAAATAACTTTCTCTTTACCCTTAGTTGATGTGGATGAGTTAGTTTTACCTTGATTTGATTTGATTATCAAAGTTGAACTAGGTCCATCTTCTTGATTTTCTTCTTTAGGAGCGCTTGATGTAGCCCCTTCAATATTGTGTGGAATGAATGCCTCATTCACAGGTTTAAAAATATTACAATATTGGAATGGATTCACATCTCCACCTACAGTAATTTATTCTCCCATGTATGGAAACTTGTTACATTGATGGTATCTTGAAGGTACCGCTTGCATTTCATGGATCAGTGGTCTCCCTAGCAAGATGTTGCAAGTTATTTTCATGTCAAGAACTTGAAAAATGGTATCCTTTTTAATTGGCCCCACTTGGATGTGAAAAATAATCATTCCCTTTAGGAGACCTTTCTTCATCATCATAGCCCTTAATGATGATCTTCTTCTTTGGATCAAAATCCCCTTTGGAGAACCCTAGGGATTTTAATAGACTCAACATGCAGATGTTTAGACTAGCTCCCCCATCAATGAGGACTCTTTTGATATAGTGTTTATGTATCAAAACCTCTATATGTAGTGGAAGATTTTGGGGATGGTTAATAGACATATAATATTGTTCAGAAAAGGATAAAAAATGAGGTGAAATTAGATGAGCCACAATATTTTGAAATCTATCCACATCTAGGTTGTTAGGAACGGTGTTTTCCAAAAGATCCTTTTCTAAAATCTCCTTACGATTTGGTGAGACTTTTAACAATTTAAGGATTCAAATTTTGGATGGAATCTTGCAATTATTAGATTCAGTCTTTGCACCACCACTCGCAAAGGTAGGTATATCTACGGTACCAATTCTAGGTAGTAGGAGACCTCTATCTATATGGGGATCCAGAACCAGCAGCAAAGGCAAGAACAGATAAAGAAGCTTATTAATTGGGGGAGGGGGCAGTTCCAGTTTAAACAGTAGTAGATCTAGCCCTAGCTCATGGACCAATTACTACATGATTTTGAGAGTGAGATCTAGTTCCTGCTATTCTTGATGAGTGTGATGCAAATTATGATGCCCCTAATTTTGTAAGTGTTATTCTGACCATAACATAGTGATCCAATTCGTAAGCGAGAGCTTGATGATGTAACTATTTTTAAATAAGAGCGAGAGTTTGATTCTATAGATTCTGTTAGTAAGGTCAAGTAGATCAATAGTTGCGACTTTGTATTTCCTTTGAGAAGAAGATGGTTGATTAGGGAAAATATCCTGAGGGTTAGTTCCTTGTAAGGTTATCTTTGATGCTTCCCCCCTAGTAACAACATTGGAAGTTTCCTTTGATGATTGATATTTTAAAACAACATTGATAATATTCTCATATCCTGGTAAGGAATTGATTACATTATCATAGTTATGGGAAAAATTGACTTTTTCATTTCCTCCTTTGTTATTTTAATTATTATTTGAAGATATTTCAAGAAGGAAGCATATTAGTGGATTTAGTACTTAGATTTTAAGGCAAGAAAAGCTTGTTTCAAGAGAGGGCATGAGATTAAAAAAAAAAGGAAAAGGAAGATTGCAAAGGGAAGCTTTCATTTAAGAAAGAGTCATGATTTGAAGCAAGGGTTTCGATCACAATTTTAAAAGATTTTCATGCATGTTTTTATTTCTCAACCAGTTTTAAAGATGAGAATAAAGAGTGTTCAACTTAGTTCCAATAAATGCAAAATAGTGTACAAAATATGGTGATATGTTTGTTGTCCAAGGTAAGTATTTGGCTATTTATAAGTAACAAAAAAGTGTTGATCATTATGAAAATCAAATAAGAAAAAAAGGATATTAACCGTACAAAAAGAACATGAGTAAGACATAGATGCCATAATAGAGAAAAGGGATATGCATTAATAATATCATCTATTGCAATGAAAGAATGATAGAAGTTACAAAAGATATATGTTATGAGTAGAGAGCATTAAATTTTTAAGAAGCAATGAGTTCTTGTGTACACTCAAGATGTAGACATAGATCTTTAACTCCTCATGTAAACACTTAAGTTTTCCATAGTTGAAACTTTGAAAAACTTATGTCTTCACTATCTTAAGAGGGAGACAAGTGCTCATTCAATTAAAGGAAGAGGATAGAATGATTGTGACATGAAAATATCAAGGCCAATGTGCAGCCATAGAATGAAGATAAAAAATTGTGAAAAGATAGAAACAATGCTTCTATGGTCACAAGAACATTACATGATAGTAAAAATATGTCACAAATAGAAAAAGAGATTCATGAGAATATGGTGTGATCACCGTCGGGAAAAAAACAATAGAAGAGTGGTAAAAGGTTGTGCTAGGAGTTGCGAAAAAACACAACTCCTTGCACCTACTATTCTCTCTACACCTTCAAAAACCTTGCTCTCCCACATCTCTATATAGTGATTCAACTTAAATAATTTGATAATCCTTGTATGTTATTAACTTTCCTTTATGGATAGGAAATGATTGCTTTGACATCACTTGACAGTTAAAAAGGTCTTTTAAAGGCCTACCATAATACCGGAGGGGGATAGGGGAAAATTTTGTGGGCATAAGCACTAAGATGAATGGACTTTAAGAAAAAAAATTAGTAGACAGTTAGGTAACAACGAATTCTACTATTCATAGCATGAGCTTCTATCTATAGAAAGAAAATGAGATGCCAAATAAAGGTAATTAAAAAAACATTTACTAATAGATGAAATATAATTCTAGAACCATCTGTGAAAACAAAATGAATTCTTTGTTTCGATACAATACTCCAATCAACCTGAAATATTGCAAACAAAGGTATTGTATTATTGCAAAACATTATTTAAAAAAGGGCACATGGACAAATAATTAATCACTAGTACATTTGAGGCCACATTCCTATGGCTATCTGTCAAATATTCAATGCCTATTTGTTGGTTATCCAATATACACCATCGTCAGAGTTATTTCATCACAAATTGCTATGGATCAGATGGTAACCGTCGCTATTCCAACCTCCCTAACCGTCGGAAATCATCACAGAGAAACACAATTTATAAGAAAAATTTTGAAGCTACCCTTGTCAAAATTTTAGCCTTTTGACGGTTATCCAGTAACATTTTTGATGGTGGTCCCGTTGTTACTATAGTGTCATCATCGTACAATGGCATGAAAAAGGGAGATTTCACAATGGTTGTCTGGAGACATTGCCGATAGAAACCCTTTGTTAGTATAGCACCATCATCGAACCAGGTGTCAAAAATATATATTTTCCCATGGTATTACAGAGAGATAATCGATGGTAAGCCCGTCGTAAGTATAGCATCACCATCGAAAAGTTGCATCAAAATTGTGGATTTCCTGATGGTTTCCCAGAGGCATTTCAGATGAAAAGCCTATGTGCTAAAATGTTGACACACTTCTATGAGTTATTGTATTCAAGATTGCTCAAGAATGAGGTCTCAAATGGCGACTCATAGCTCCCTATTCATGGAGTGCAAGGGTTTGTGATGAAGGCCCTCAATTTAGACCTAGTTTATGCCCATGCAAGTACACCATTAAATGATATATTCAAAGAGGAAGAGAAAGAATGCTAGTCTCCATGATCATCAAATATGCATTGCAAATAAAAATGGAAACTATTATATATGATAACGATGCATGAAAGGAAATATGCAAACTAATCTATGAAGGAAATATGAAAGATTAATCTATTGAAAGGAAATATGAATCTAAATTAACATGAATCTACTCTAAATGGATTTCCATGGATGCATGAGAGAAGAAGACAAGAAGAAGAGAAGTTGCATGGTTCAAGCTCAAATGCTCAAACTCCTCCAAATTTGCTCTCCAAACCTACAACATAACAATAACATGAAAACTTGATATATCAAAATGAGAAGGAGAGGGCTCCTTATAAAGGAAAGTGTGGAGAGGAATGCATCCTTAAGAGAAATGTGTGATAAATCCCTAAAAGGCAAGTAAGAGGGAAAAAGCCCGCCACTTAGGAATGTGTGGAGAAAAAAGAGTTTTTTTTTTTTTTATATTTGATTTATTTCTTTTTTTGTCAAAAAGAGAGCTTTAGGTGAGGATTTTATTTATTTAATTAGAAGAGGGATTTTCCCTTTTAATTCAATAAGATTATTTAATTAAAAAAAGAGATTTTAATTAAATAAGATGAGATTATTTAATTAAAAGAGAGATTTTATTTTAATTAAATAAGATTATTTTATTTAATAAAAAGGGATTTTATTTTAATTAAATAATATCTTTTATTTAATTAAAAGGGGTGTTTTATTTTAATTAAATAAGATTATTGATGAAATGATCAAACCTTAGGAAATATTGAAATAATTGAATTAATTACGATTTGATTAAGGACATTGATTTGAATTGAAAATATTGCAAGGCATTGAATCAGGAATTTGATAAATTGATTCTATCATTTGATATATTCAAGAATGGGGGCCCATAACCAGGCGACCATTTTAGGGTGCATACAAAGCCCATCGTTAATATAGCATCACCGTCGAACATGGGAATCATAAATTTAGATATACTAATGGTGGTCCGAAGACAGTTTCAACGACATTGTCATCATTAGTATAGCATCATCGTCAGAATAGTTATCAGATGTGTCAAAATAGCGATAGAGAGGGGTGCTAAAGATAACAAAGCTTAAGAGACCATTATAGTTTTTCTCAGTCTTTGGTCCATATTACTGAAAAAATGGTTTACCTTTCATGAGCTCATCAAATACGGGGATTTTAAAGAATTTAATAGAATATTTTCATGATAACGTATATTATTTAAGTTGATGTTACACAAATTTATCTACTTCACGCACTTGTCGACTACGAGGACAGTGATAATGAAGCATCTCCCATAGCATGCATTACTTAGGACATGGGTGGGATGCTTATTTATCACTGTCTTTGTAGTCGACAAGTGTGGGGAATTGATGCAATAGCACCTTGGGTTCTTTGGCAATCCTCATCAACCAAAGATATGTTTTCTTTTGTTCTTTAGCTTATTTGGAGGCTTCTCGGTAACTAATGTTTCTCGCTTACTTGTTCTATCTTGCTTTACCAACGGGTCTCGGTGAATGTTGGCTACTCAATGGATTCTTTCATCGACTTGGTTTTGTTGCTCAATTATCTTCTTACTGATTTGTTCATGTTGCTCGGTCATCTTCTTACCGAGTTATTCCTGTTTCTCAGTCATCTTCTTACCGAGTTGTTTATTTTGAAGTTGGATCTTCTGGCTGACTTCTGCATTTAATTTGTGTAGCATAATTAATGTGGGAGCTCTCATTGGGATATGTGCAGACCTAAATCTGGGTCTTTCTTTTAGATCTAAGTGTCGACCTCTTTGGGGGACTCTTGTATATATTCGGTTTATGTTCTTAGATTGGGTATTAGTTTTTGGATAGAAGGTGAAGTGTTAGCAGATTTAGGTCATAGGTCTATGACCTCACATGTATCAAGATTATTTTGTAAATATCTTAATGTATATGGCCGAAACTGGGAAGGCCTTACACCCTGACATGTAATGAGTTTGATAAATTAATGTAAACCATATGTTGTTTCTTTGTCCCTTTCTGTGTTGTTGCTTCCGCGTGGATCGTCAAGGTGGTTTGGATATATGGGAGTGCCTTAGGCCCTTGTTCTCCAAACCCTCCTTGCATCAAATTCTTTTAGCATCAAACTAAAATAGTGTATGTTATACATTAAAATATTATCTATTAAATTATTTCAGATCACTGCATTTGATGAGCTAACAAAAGGTAAAATGTTTCCTCAATCATATGGACCAAAGATAGATACCAACTATTATGGTCTCTTGAGCTCTTTTATATTTAGTCCTAGCTACAGGGTAATTCTACAAGACTTATACCTGCCGATTGTCTAGAATAATCACTGAAATACCTAAAATATTGAGCTTCTAAAATGTATTCTTAGGGGTCGTAAAGGGTCATAAGGATTTATAAGGGGTCCTGGGACATAACAGCTGAGAAACATAAATGGAGGCATCATAGTCAAAATTCTTAGAAGACACATCATAATTGAGTGGTATACCCAGACAATGCAATGCAACCACTACTCCTTTGGTTCTAAGTTGACACTGTAGGGTCTAAAAAACATAGATAAGGATGGTTTTGGATCCTACAGTGTCAACTTCCAACTGGAGGAGTAGTGGTTTTGTTGCATCATCTGGGTATACCACTCAATTATGTTGTGTCTCCAAATAATTATGACCATGATGCCTACATTTATGTTTCTCAGTTCTTGTCAGAATAAAATTCTTTTAAGGAACATGTCGTGTCTATGCAAAACTGCATAGGATCGTCACCAAGAAAAAGGTGTTTTCTGGTACAATAGCCTTAGCATCCTCAAGGGCCTTTTGCTTTAATGCATTTTAACCCTGATGTACTTCATCAAAACATTTTGCATCAGGATTATAGGTAAATGTAAACCAAGATTCATATAGAGAAAGGTGTTTCTCTTGGAAAATGGTCGATGGTGATTGATGAAGAAGATCTGAAAATGATGATTGATCCAATTCAAATTGGTGAAAATTTTTCAAATCTTCTTCATAATCATCATCAAATGAATATTTTCAAATCTTCTTCTTCATAATCATCATCAAATGAACATTTCCAAATCTTCTTCATCATAATCATCATCTATTAATCTTAGAGCCCTACATTTTTTCTTGGTATCGATGAAGAAATGGTTCCCTTAAAGATATAGAATGTCCCAGGTACTTATTCTTTGTTGGAATAGTCTGTATCTTTAAGGCGAACCAATTCTTCATCGCTCACCATGAATTATTCATCTTCTCTTTCCATGTATCAAGCAATGTTTAAAAAGAAGTTGTTTGTAGCAAAAGAGCAGTATTTACAATGGCAAGGAATATGAGGTGTAAACAATAGAGTGGTAAAGAAAGACAGTGAGAAGCACTATTAAGATGAGGAAGGTACTGATTTTTCAGTATTATCATGTATTTCCAAATGATGTCATGGAAAATAATACAAATATAGTGCTTTAAAAAGAGGAAAAAGAAGTGAATTTATCATATAAAATGATGGACATGGTCAGCAAGACTGAAGTATATCTCAATTTTAAATAGGCAGGTCCATCATTTACATGTATACTAAGTTCAATTCTATGCCAATTTTATAAAGTAAGCAAAAAATAGGAAACATCTTCCAGTCATATTTAAAGCCAAAGATCATGAATTATATCCTAAATGTGAGCAACATTCAAGAGTGTATGTCATGAGAGTAACATTCAATGACACTCCATAGAGGGAATGGTCATGATAGTGTTGCTAAAATACATCAAAGTGATAGTCCAAAGGTAGTAGGGAAAATTTTAATTGTTAAAAGAAGAGGTAGTTTAGAAGTCAAGAGGTTTTCCTGAGACAATGTGTGTGATGAACTCAAAATAGTTGAAGGAAAACATGGAGTTCATCATACATTTTTTCCAACAAAAGATATAATTTGTGAAATGAAAGGTAACTTGGACTTTGATACATTAAAATGGTATTAGAGCTAGTTTTCTTTCCATCTTATGTGTTTGGAGTTAAACGTGTTCCAACATTTTAGTCTTATATAACATAGTGATAAAATAACCATAGTGATAAAGAGAATTTTGTTAGAGATCAAGGATCCTCATCAATCTATATGTGAAATCAGTACTTTATCTTTTTTATGTAATGATTTTGTTCAATGTGTATGTTTAGGTATCATTATTCATTATTGAAGATCTTAAGTTGATATTATAAGCATTGCAACATGTGGGATAGAATGGGCTCCAACAAGGGTTGAGACTAGTATGTTGCAATTGGAACATTGTTGATCATGACAAGGTGTACAATCCCTGCATCAAACATGTCATTATAGTCCTATCAGGAAGACACATATAATTCATAACAGTGAATCATCATGATTCATTGTTAAAAACATGTATTTCCTCAATGGGACTATGATGACATGGGTGATTTAGTCACCATATCATGGCTAACAAGGTTCTCAGATGATCAAAATTATCATACAAATGAAAAAAAAAGGACAATCATAGTGAAATGGGATGAAGGGCAATGCTAAGCATGTTCTTAAATGACAAAGATGGAGCAGTCAGGGACACCAAGAGGCAAATAGAGGATAATTGTTGCTACAGGATAACATATTGCTACATGATTACAATATTTAGCTACAGTTAAGATGTTAATCAAGACAATCACAAACATCATGGTAATGATATCAAACAATGATCAAGTGCATGGATCTAAAAGAGAAACCATGCACAAGTAGTCATCATCAAATTTGCAGGATAGACATTGTCAAAACTAATCAAACAGAGCTAAATGACAATGAAAGAACAATGAATATGCCATGATCCAATATGCATAACAGTCACCGTGATATTTGAATATTTGACCATGTTTTGTCATGAAAGCATGGAGATCTTTAGGATTTAAAGAAGCAATGAGATTCAAGCAGTGTTAAGCTCAATGATGCAACTAGGAGAAGTGATAACATTATGAAGAGAGAAGACCACTGCATTTATATGGATAGCATAAAATAAGCAAAATGGTCATTGTTAATACAAAGAGGATCATCAAAAATTGTAAAATTCAGTGAGTTTTGTAACTGTAATGCCCACATTTAAGATACTATATTGGACATTACACAGCATACTTATCTTACACCAAAATTAACTATTTTGTTATATTTATATTTTAAAATAACATAACATTTTAATTAAACCAACAATTTAAGATATTACTTGTTATAATGTTTGTCTATAATACAAGAAGGAAATTAAATAACTTTAAACAATAGATTTCCTTAATATTCAAATAACAATCATAACATTTTTTCGCATATGTATGAGCTTCTCTTCCTCATTTCTATATTGTATTCATCTTGCCCCATCAATTCTTACACCTACATAGATCTCTACACAACTCGATGCACAACATAAGATCCCTCAAAATTGAGATTCATGAGGATAAAGATTATCCATATTAATAACTTAGCTAGATAATTCAGAATGTAGATGCAAAAGGAATATAAAAGAGGGGAAAAGTATATAAAAAAATAGGAAGAATTGGAAAGTTCATGGGTGACACAAAAGTACAAGACCTAAGGGCCTGACCTAATGCCTCATGGGCTCATCAGTAATGGCCTTGCCTATGTAAATCACAGAGACATCATAGTTCAACATCAAGAAGCAAAGATTATCAAAACAATCAGGAAGGAAACTCTCACAATAATGGATGGAGGTAGAGATTATCAAAATAATAAAGTCCAAAAGAAAGATTTCTCTAAGGTACAATGATATAGATGTAAAAAATTTGGTCACAAAGAAGCAAATTGTCCTAATCGAAACAATATTCAAGCATCTATTGCAGAAGTAAAAGAAACAAAATCTTAACACATTATATAAATTATGAACGTTCAATAACACATAATTAAAGTTGTTGTTACATTAAAATCAATCATTATCAATTAAGATGCATAGATGAAAATCATTTCTTTTTTTCTTTAAATTTCTCGATTTAAAGAAATCTTGAAGAGGAACATCGGTGTCATCGTGATCATCTCTCCTCTCATCAGATCTCAATGCACACCTAGTTCTCTATTGATGCAAAGAGGGGTCCTCTGCAATAACAAATAAAAGGGTTAAAATAAAAAACATTGAATTATAATTTGTTACAAGTATTTCAGTACTTTAAAGAACATAATTTTGGCGCTCTTTACCTGATCTATCCACGTCATCAACTTATAGTTCATTTTGTCTGGCCTCAACCTCAATGTGCTCATGAACACCGACCTCTACATCCTCTGCAGCTGCAATAAAAAATGTTACATTAATCCAAACACCTATTGAAATTAAATTTGTATTGCTACACCAATCAATTTAAGGTGTTTACTTGTATTAATAATTACATATATAAATTTGATTAGAAAATTTATACCTCCATCAATGTGATGCACATCCGAACTAGCTTCAATATGCGCAGGTGGTGTACCAGGATTGGCAGGTTGCATTCCAATTTTATATGCATTGTTATCATTGTTTGCTTACTTAAAAATAATATACTCACTTTATGTTGGAACTTAACATCAAATAAACTAATTGGTAAATTATTCAATTTGAAAAAAATCATCATTTAGCTTACTTACCGCGATGGATCCATCAGTAGAACCTTGTGCACTCATTTCTCATATTCGTTCAACCACGGCTCTATAGCCTTGTTGTTAGCCAATTGTCTTGTACTCTTCTGAGAGACTTGAATTGAACTCCGCGCCCTACATTTTTTCTTTGTATCATGATTTTTTATTTCATTTTTACATCAAAACAAAATTGATTACAAATTATAAATATTTACATACGGTTTTTCATTTACTAAGACTTACAACTCGTGCAGCAAGTTTCGAATAACCACCAAAGTCGAGCTTGTGTTTCCCGTTCTTTTCTAGTCTCGCCTTTGTTACCTTTGATATGTCAAGAAATCTATGAAAATCTTGAAATATGTTAGTTCATATAAATATAAAGAGTATTTATTACATAATTATATTCTTAACAGTATCACATACCTTCTTTTGTTGTCTGGTGGTGTATTTCCTTTTTTCTTTCACTTCTTTCCTTCGCATCCAAAATAATATTTTCCCACTCTATATCAGGAATGCAGGGGGGACGCTCATACTTTAGGTTTTTTGTTAATGTACTCATGTACTGGTCCCTAATATAATTCAAACATAACACAACTTTCTCAAGGAGCCTATTTGTCTCAAATGCACGAGGTCCAAATAACTTTGTCATACTCTCTATGAGATCATCCTTTAACTTTTTATCTTGGACATTCCACCATTTGAGAAATAAACATTGTTAGATTCATAAATGAAGTGAACTTACCTTTAATATAGTTCAAGAAATGGATGAAAGGAAAACTATCCTAGCAATGATATGAAATCAAAATAGTGGATTGGGGGTTTTGTTTGGATATGATGTTCCACCATTTACCGAGGGTGGGCCCAAATATCCTCAAACACTCGTCATTAATTTTATCATTAAAAACATCATTCCCTACAAAATAATCATGGGATCATTAGTCTAAGGATATAATAGTATAAAATAAGAAGACAATAGATGTAAGATTCTCATATCGAATGTAATGTGTAATTAACATACGATTGTATATTAAAAGAAAGGTCCAATCTTTAAAGTACCTGGAAGTTTGGCTACTTTCAAGGGAACTCCTTTTTCACTCACAAGAAACACGCAATCCTTCACCATTCCCATACTAGGAATACTAGTACATCCAGGAAATTCCTCATCATATGATGCATATCCTGTTGCACAAATTGAAACCATTATGAAGTGCCCCCAAGAAAGAATACTATAAGGGAAATAAACATATAAATAATGAGAGAGAAAATGAAATTTGTGTACTAGTAGGTGGTTCCATGGCATCTCAGGCCATGTTGTGTGTTGTTGACATTGCAGGAAGCAGTACATCTGGGCATGTCCTTGTCTTAGGCAGCGATAACAGATGATCATTGACAAGTGCTAAAGAATAATATTGTTAGAGCATAATAAAAGCATGGACTATCATGGAAAATAATGTTAGAGCATAAAAAAAAAAATTCAAACATGCGATCTACTTGAACCACCTACAGTACCCTCATCATGGCCACGAGGTTCAAAATTATACAAAAAAAGTTGTAAAAACAACACATACGCTTATTTTATAATGACATAAAAGACTAGTATAACATAAAAAATATTATTAAACTTTTGTTATAATTAAAAATTACATTAATACTTACTTTGAAATTTTGAGCTCGGTGCATCAATTCAATCGCCCTCTTTTGCGACTCAGGAGTTGAAGGGTATATAGATGAAAATTGAGACAGTATTTTTCAAATTCTTTGGAGGCACTTTTCAATTGCATTGGTCAGGTCTGTTAGCGATTTTTCTTGTAGAATCTATATGAAGCACAATGCTTTGACTTTATGACTCCCAACTCATGATTCATGCAAGTAAAATAACTAATTGATGAGGATTTGATCCTCCTTCTTCTTCGAGCTCCACAGACTCAAGTGGGTGTACCTCTTGACTTATTGTTTTCCAATAAATCAAATAGTGGATTCATGATCCTCATAATGATTTACTAATGTCTTTTACTGCAACTGATGCAGAGCTTTAAAAGGCAATCCATGATCTTGACAAGAGTAAATAACATTGCATACAAATGGCCAATGTGACAAGGATATTCATCCTTCTTCTCTTCGATTTTAAAACACAGGCAGGATAACCTAAAGGATTCAGTTCTTTATTAAATCAACAAAATTATTTGCACTATTCAATACAACTTGCAAGCATTTATCCTCTCAAATAGGAAATGAAAAGATTGTTCAATTTTATGAATTTGGTGATGAGACCTGCACAACAAGCAAAGACCAATGTCGTATCTATTGGGAAACATACTCAAATAAATATACATCCCCATAAAACCCTCTAATTCCAAACACTTAGAAACTGAATGAAATGCCTTACAAGTCACTCTTTTCACTCCAATACCTAGACATCAGATTCATATGCAAACCATGAACCTTCGGGACTTGTATTGAAGATTTACTCTTCCCTTGAAAGAAACTTGAACACAAACTCACAGTTACCTTATAACCAGTATATTCAAAATGCCTTAAAAATTAAACATACAAGAATTCAAGAAATAATAGACAAAGACATCACCAATATGGAAAGGGATTCCATTGTTCTTCATTAAAATTCTTTTGATTCAGTACATTTACAAGAAAAGAAACCCAAAAAATAAGACTCCCAAAATCAGAAAATTGCCTTGCAGTGTTAATTTCACCATCCTTTACAATATCTTATAAATTGCTATATATAGAGAGCACTATCCATCTTGGAATCCTTAAAGAGAAAGGATGTAACAAGCTTCCGATGGCTAGGCAAAACATAAAGTTACTAAAAGACAAAAATATAGTTACATCTTCAGTCGGTGGAGAAGAAACACTTGAGTAGTTGATTTGAAATGTTTCCAAATCTTTGGTAGTTGCAACCTTTGTCCGCAGATATTCTAGGTAACCTCTTGAGGTTTTTATGAGACCTAGTGACTACCAATATAGGCTAACTTATACTATTCTTGTTGATGATTACCCTCCTTGTGCTCATTGATCAAGTGTCCAGTGCCACTTTATTCTTCATCTATCACATCCAAGTCTATAGTTTCTGGTTTCTTTTTCTTCATCTTTGTGATAGTATCCCACAAGTTAAATTCATCCTATGAAGGCCAATTAAATCCATGTAGGCTCTATAACTACTTTACCTGCCTTCGCTATCTTGCATTAGTTATAGCCTTGACATCAACAACATACTTTACAAAGTTTGTTTCTTCTTTGAAGGCTTCATCTAAGGCTTTGTTGAATCTGTCCATGTCTAGGACACTATCATCTATCAGGAATGCCTCTTTCTTAGGCAATAGAGTGTTGAATTCATTCCTCCATTTTTCAACTAACTTTATCTTATCATATTGTCCCTTGATTGGGGGGATAAACCTACTAAAATCTGGGCCAAACATACTGACCCTTGCTTGAATTTGATTGGCTTTGCCTTTAAAGAATGAAAATGTTGTGCCAATCTTCTCAATCATTTCCCCCACTTGGAAAACTATCTCTGGTAGATCTATCCTATGTGGCTGGAGTGCCTCTAGTCTCTCAAAAAAGTGATCCCCTGCTTGACCAAGTGCCAAAATATGGATCCAAAATTTCTATGTGGATTTTTACCTATGTTTCTAGGCTAGGCAGTCTTTTGTAAGCCTTGTGCACTAGGTCAACCAATCCCTTCATGATATCTATCATTTGCTGCAAGATATTCAATAAGGCATCTAAAGCCACTTCATTTCAATCTGGGCCTGGCTGCTTTGTTCCCTATGCGAAATCTTTAGTAGTTTATGTTTGCACATATACAACTTCCTTGGCTGGAGTGGGGAGAGCTTTGGGAGCCTCTTATAATTTATTATTTAATACCTCCACTTTCCCTTGTAATGAATTGATTTGAACCAAGCATCTTTCTCTATCCTTAATCATAGCAATTGACTCATCAAAAAAATTTGCAGACTTTGTAGAGAGTTGTTCTATTTTTTCTTGATTAAGATGGGAAAAGTGGGTGACTACCTGGGGTATCTCTAAGTCAGTAGTATTCTAAACTATCTATATTAGCTTATCCCCATCCATCTTATCTTTAACACTAACCAAGGATGGATTTTGTGTCCTTCATTCTAGAGACTGCATGGCTAGAGTCTGGGATTTTGGATCATATCCACATCCCCTAATCATCTCCCCAATTTGTGTCTCAGAAGACAATTTGGCATTTGATTTCTTTTTTATTTGATCAATTATAAAATCAAAGGCCAAATCCCTACCAGGCACAACCAACACTCCACTAGATTTGACTAATTGTCTTTCCTCATCACTAAGTGTTATAGTCTCATTTTCTAGATCATAAGCTTTCAAATCTTGTAGGGCTTCACTTTGTACAATATCTCCCCCTTGTCAATTGCAACTATGCTCCTACTTCATGTTATTTTCTCCATATCAATAAATTATTGAATTCATCAGCCTTGATGAAAGCATCATCACTGAGGAACTCTTCTTGATGGAGTTCTCTTTCATCTTGGCATAGTTGGAGAGGTAACTCCACTTCTACTTGGATATCCTTTTCTTTTTTCTTCCCTTCTCTGATCTTCTTCCTCAACTGATGGTGATACTTCCTATCACCAGTGATCAGGGCACTCACTTTATCCTTTTTCTTTCCTTGTGCCTCTACTTGAGAGGGCTCCCCTTCTTCTGCTCTCTATTTTTTCCTTGGGGGCTCATCTGTCACCTCAGTATTAGGGACCTCTGTAAGGTCAACTTCTATGCTTTATTCTACTGCAGGTGGCTAGTTCATGTGAGGAGGGCTATGTATTAGGTATCCTCCCTCACTATCCTCTTCATACTCAGAGGAAGAATGCTTCTCAGGGCCTCTTTCCTTTTCATCAATCTATCCCTCTAGTTGATTATACAAAGTATGATATGATTCAATCATCTTTCTGAGTATTTTCATTTGAGGCAAGTCTGGGAAGAAACCTCCAAAATGGATTCCTTTTTTATTCATCTCTTGTTCCAAGTATATTAAGTCTTGGTACTTTGCAGCTCTACTTGCTGCCTCATCATCATCCAAGAGGTTTTTGATGAGATCTTCTACCACACAATCTTCATGCTCTTTGATAGCAGTGATGCTTGGAGTTAGAAGCTTCTTTGCATTCTTGATAAAACCTTCCGGATCTACATACCTATACAAGGCCATCAAAATCTTGTATTGGCCTAGCCATTTATTCACTATATCCATGGCCCTTTTCCCAATGGTAAAGTTAGCTATCTTGAATTGTCTGGGTGTGAACGTGCCTTTTATATGAGGAGCCAGATACTCCTTGTCTGTCCAAATCAACTGGCAGATAAACTCCATTATGGATACTCTTGGAGGAACATACATTGGAAGTATGTGTGGGGCCTGGGAACATCCATAAACCCTAATTATGGTATAAGTATTCTCACAATATAAGTCACCCCAATTATGATCTCCTTGCCATTTGTGTACATACTAGCAAGGTCTTAGAAGCTGAAGTGCTCTGACCGATAGCCTAGTTACATTGACGCCCATAAATTCTAGAAGTGGATGCACAATCCATTCTCTAAGCCACAAAATTCATTCTCATTTGAAGTGTAATTCCAAACCCTAATACATAATTGTATAGGTTTTGGTTAGCCTTGGAAAAGAGTTCTAGATCTTAATAGCTCTACATTCATGCTATCCACATTGAAGTACAAAATTAGATGCATTAAGAGAGAATAATGCATGAATTTGGGGTTGTCCTTCTTCTGAATACTATTCAAGACCTCATGCATTCTATCAATGACATATTGAATGTAGTCAAAGTCTATTTTGGAGTGGGAGTTCTAAATATCCAAGATAATCATTAATAAATCTACAGGAAGCTTCTCAAGATGCATGTCAATGCCTACTACCCTACACAACCCATAGGCTATATATTTCATGTAAAAACAAAGGTCTTTAAATTCATAGGGTGTATCCTTCAAAGAAGGCATTGGGGTCACATAATTCATGTTAGACCTAGGCATATGAGTTTGAACTAGCTTTCTAACTATGTTAACCTCTCTGGTATGCTTGTTTTGTAACTTTTTCAAGTCAATCTCTGTGGTAGAGGCATGGTAAATCCCAAAAGCTTTCATGAAGGATTTTCTATCCAAGGTAAGTAAGGTTTTTTCATCACCTTTTATAATTGTCTTAGAGGTAGTGTCATATCTCCTTGCTAATGTTATTAATAGGTCAACAACCACAAAGACATTAGGGACAATTATCTTAGCAATACCTAATGTCCAAGGGTTTGATACTAAGATTTGTCTATCCTTATTTCTATAGAAATAATTGAATAAATGAAAACCAGAGCACCCAGGAATGTTGGGATCCCAATAATTAGACATGCCATTAGTAAAGGATTCATCATCTACCTTTTTTTTTATTTGTTCTTGGAAGTAGAGCGACAAATTCATCTAAGAAGTTCCTCTTTCCTTTTTGTTCTTCCTCTGCATCTTTGCTTCCTCCACTAGCTGAAACCCCACTTAGTCCTTCTTGAATTGTCTTTGTTGGTTTTCTGAACAATTCTTCTCTCATACACAAGCTTCTTCTCACAATTACTCTTAAACCTACACAATTTCTTTACTTTGTACTCTAAAAACTTTGGTAACCGAAATGTACAAAGGCTGCGTCTATTTATCATTGAAAATTCAATGCACTAGTGTAGTCGAGAACCTCAAAACTATTTCTCAATCACTTCTATAATAACTCTGCGTGGCTTGACATCAATTCTCTCCTAGCCGTGGTGTTTGAAGTTGACAGGTAATCAAATTTGAAAATCCCACTTGGAAAAGTCATGAGTGCTTTTTCAGCTTTAAAACCTTATTTTATGTAAATAGGCTCAACAAGCGATCTGATTGGCTTTCTTTTCTTGCTTTTTTATAGCTCAGAGTATTACTTGTACTCTGTCAGAGTATTGTCTTTAATAGCCCTACCTTTTATATTTCTTTACTTGACATAGCACAAGAACAAATCCTTAGGATTTTACCATACTCAGAGCACAGTTTATCTGGAGATCACACAACTACTTCATCACCAAGTCGCTAAGAGTTTTCTCTAACCCTATTTATATCATGAGATCTAGCACTAGCCACATATCTTCTTCTTCATCAATGGTTATCACTAAGTCGCTAAACAATCTTCTTAACTTTGAATTTGTTTTGAGATTACGTGCTAGCCACTCATTTTAAATTTACCCTTCCTTTTCTTTACTTCTTAACACTGGGTAGCTCGTTTCTTTTTATCTTTGAATCACTGAATAAAATCTACTAAGCTTTTCTTTGACCATGATCACATCTAGAGATTCAAAGATAAAGGAAACCACCAAGTCGCTGAATAAAACCCTTAACTCAAGTATCATCTGGAGATCCAGTGCTAGTCGTTCATCTAATATGAGATTCACAATCCTCGCTAAGTCTCTAAGATTTTATCATAACCTTAGGTTTATCCAGAGATCACATGACAAGGGGAAAAGATAACTCTATTCTGACTCTAAGTTTATCTGGAGATTCAGAGATGACTAAGTCTCTGAATCGTTGAGCATTTTGACTAACCCTGGGTCCATTCAGAGATCACATGCACACCGCAATATTTAGGTCACATCAATGGTTCAAATCTTATCTTTTCAACTCAACTTTTAACTTCAACTTGACCTTAAGTCATTTGGATATTACATGACTAAGCAATCTCTAAGTCGCTAAATGTTTTGCTCTACCTTGAGTTTATTTAGAGATCACGCGATAGCCACATGATTAAAACTTGATCTATGCCTTGCGCTAAATCTTTGAATTATTTTGTCCTTGCTCATTTTATCTAGATATTAGATGACCTCCCTTGATCTTACTTTAAATCCACAGCTCACACTTAATCTCACAATCTTTGGCTTTAACTCCAGTTTATTCTAATATTATGCGACCAAAGGCTATCTCACAATCTCATAATATTTGGGCTAACTCTGGTCAAGTCTGGAGATTCAAAGATAAAGGCTATCTCTAAATTGCTTAAAGATTTTCTTAACCTTGGGTTTACTTAGAGACTTCACGAACACCACAGATTTCTCAACCACTTAAACACGTGTCTGCATCTTAGCTCATTACCTCTTGATCGCTGAATGATTCATGACTTATTAAGTTTTTCTAGCGATTCAATGCCAGACACACATCTCTGTCTTGATCAATGGTCCAGCTTTACTCATGAAAAACATAACTTGGCTTTGATTAAACCACACTTGACCATAGTCCATTTAGAGATTCAGGGACTGAATAAAACTCTAAGTCGCTGAATAATTCTTGTAACTCGGTTTGAATCTAGAGATTACACGCTAGCCCTCAGATCTTTTCTTGATCAACAATCAGTGCTAAGTCTCATAATCTTTCTGTACTTTACCAATTATTCTCGAGATTACACGATAACCCTTATTTTTCTTTGATCCAATGACCTGCGCTGAATCTGGAGACTATCTGGCTAACCATACTTTCATTCTGACATCACGCGACCAAGTTATCTCTGAATCTTGTAATAAACTTTACTTGACTTGATCTCGACCACAAGTTTATCTAGAGATTATGCAACAAGCTTCATCTCCAAGTCTTTGAAAGTTTTAATAACACTGGGGTTTATTTGGAGATCACGCGCAGACCACATGATCAAGCCAAGGATAAAACAAGATCTACGGTTATCACTTAATCACTGAAGAAAAGCTTGACCTTGGAATTTGTTTGGAAATCATGCACCAACCTCTCATCTAGAAAAATATCAATGATCCTCTCTAAATCTCTTAATGAATCACTTAACTCTGATTTCTTCTGGAGATCACGCAACAAAGCATAGAGTAAACTCTATCTTGACCTCAGGTTGGATTACGAGATTCAACAACTAAGATATCTCTGAATCGCTGAAGATTTCATGTAACTAAGGTTAAATCATTAGATCTAACGCTAGCCACATGATTGAAATTTCATCCATGGTTGTCGCTAAGTCTCTGAATCTTTGAGCCAACTTCATATATGTCTAGCCACTACACGCCAACCGCACGATGAGATCAAGATCAACTGTCTATGCTTAATCTCTGAATGCATAAGAGCATATTCCATTTTTCTCGAGATTAAGAGATAAAATCTTGTGCCAAGTCTCTAGACCATAAGGAATATTTGGTTCTAATTGCAAGATTACGAAATAAAGGTAATGGCTACAAGGCACATGACTTAAAACATCTTAAGTTACTTGACAAAAGTAACTTCAAATTAGAACAAAACATGAAGGTCTAGGGTTTTTGCATGAAAAAGACACAAATAACCTAAGGTTTAAGGTTTTCAACCATTTTGCATTGCATTGATTGGATTACAGACACTTTGCAGAAAAATTTGATCGTAGAATTGGACAAACCTTGACATTTTAGGCATAACTAACATCGGGAACCAAAATCTTTAGCAAGACTCAGAAAAACTAGAAATATACCCAACAGGGTCATCACAAGTTGTAAACTCAACATCTAGTTCCTCGTCAAATGACTCCTCTTGAGGGACTATGGGTTCCTTTCCCTTTCTTTGATGACCACCTATCTGTGACAACAATATTACTAGCACTATTAAAATCACTCCAAAACAGTGATGAAAAGAAAATAATAAAAAATATTATTTAACATTTTTCTTCTATATAATTTGTAGTACAATAACAAAGAGGTTTACTTGGTAGGAAGAAGTTCCTAGAGGATCATCATTTTCACTTCTATGTGGCTTCTCCATATCGTCACCCTATGTTATTATTTAAAGTTAAATAATAATTTGAAAGGACTAGATTAATAAATTTCATTATAAGATGATGATGGAGATAAGGTGGATGGTGAGGAGACTCTCTAGATGTGGCTGGTTTTGGAGGGCTTGTTTGTAGTAGTTTTTTTGGATGAATTTCCTTTCCTAGAAGGATTAGATTCAACATTACAAAGAACTCAAATATAAAAATGTTAGCAAAAAAACTCAATTATTTAATGGTACATAGTACATACCTGCACCCCCATGATAGTGACATCGTTTGTATCTATGTGACTCAAATTATAATCAATAAGCATCTCTTCCCCTACACGTATTGATTTTATCGCACATACAAATACATGATTTCCCTTGCGTGTCTCAAATATCCAATTGGGTTGCTTGATAGTTGACACAGCTCACGTACTATTTATAAAACCTACAATATTCCCTGATTCTTTTGGCCTTCCATCAATGTATATAGCCACTCTTTTACTTTTTTCACTGTATTTTTGTTGAATATAATTTTCTGAGGCTGCATACCTACACATACTTTTTTAGACCAAACAATTTGCATCCAACTTTTTTAATCGTAACAAGGTCCAACATACTCCATCGATTCGACAACTTTTTGTAAAAGACCTGTATGCCATCCATGGAAAATAGGCCCAAACCATATAATGACGATGGTGCTATGTGATATATCTTGCCTTTAACACTAAAATCAGTGTTTATCGGAGGAAGTTCCTTAGGGACCCATTGTTTCTATAGATGTTGGTACCTAAAGGGCACCTCAATGTCACCTTTTCTCTCATCATCATAAGAACATGACCCCCCTTGAGAAAGGAAATATTTCATGTGTTTATTGAATTTCCTTCTAGTCTTTTGACCTCTAGTTGATCTCCCTAATTCAGACATACTACATGTCTCACTTTCTTCTTCCATTCCTATATTTCCTTGACTCAAGGAAGACACATCTGACAAATACCTATTTGCTGCTACTTGCACTCCATCAAATGAGAGAGATAGAAAGTAATAATGCAAGATATTTTGCAAATTGTAAAAGACATTAATCTCTAT
The DNA here is from genome assembly GCA_018584345.1 of Thuja plicata. Lineage (NCBI taxonomy): Eukaryota > Viridiplantae > Streptophyta > Pinopsida > Cupressales > Cupressaceae > Thuja > Thuja plicata. Next base: position 314,347 of record MU224207.1, read on the forward strand.
AGGTTGTCTTGACTTATACCTGTCGATCCATGAGACTGTGTGGGATGCTCGTGAAAGGGGGTTGGGTTCCTGCATATGTAATTCAATTATCTTATGTTAGCTAAAACATTCATGATACATATACTCAAAATTACATAGTAAGTACATTAAATCCATCATCATCCCATTTGAATTAAAAAATTAAAAGGTACATCATGAATTAATTAGATTAAACATTGATCGCATAACTCTACATTTCTATCAAGAAATAAATATTAAATAGATTAAGCATTGATCTCATAACTGTACATTTCTATCAAGAAATTAATATTAAATAGATTAAGCAGTGATCACATAACTATACATTTCAATCATGTCATTGATCTTCTTCTTCATCCAACTCATCACCATGATCATCTTTGTTGTCGACATCATCACCACCACCATCGTTTTCATCGTCGATATCATCACCACCACCGTCATTGTCTTCGTCTTTGTCATCGTCATCATCAATGTCATCATCATCATCATTAGCGTTATCATCATCATCATCATCATCATCATCATCATCATCATCATCATCATCATCATCATCATCAATAGCATCAGCATCATCATCATCTTCTTCTTCTTGGATCATCTCTAACAACAAACGACCAACCCAGTTTATGTGAAACCTCTGAGTAAACTACTTTCTCAAATTGGCTTGGAAGAACATAGGGCTCATCTCCAACTAGCTCAAACCACCTTATATTAATCATTGGAAATCCATTGTCATGTTCAATAACAGTTCTATCAGGATCATTTTGATTAAGTCATAGCATGTACCATCTAACAACGAAGAGAACTAATCTGAATTAATTAAAGTTACACTCAAGTATATCATCCAAAATGCCATAGTATCAATTTTGAGACTCTCCAGGATGTAATTCATGTCTAGAGAAGAGTTGTTTGGGAGCCTTCGTAAAGGGCCATCATAACCTTGAAGTTCAAAAACCTTTAAGTTCATAACCTTCAAGTTCAAAAATAACAATACAACAAAGAGAAGAGTTGTTTGGGATCCTTTGTAAAGGGTCATCTTTTCCTTCTCAAGTAGAGGTATATTATGGATGACATCAATGTCATCTTGATCATCATCATCAACTGCACCAGTACCAAATGTGTCATGGATCAATGTATTAGTACCATCATCTTCAAATGTGTTATTTGGTGCATGATCATCATCTTCCATGGGCTCATAATCTTTAGCTTCAATATTTGCACCTCCATGATCCTCCACTTCCAAAACCATATTATCCATATTCGCACCTCCATGGTCCATATCACGTGCTCCCCAGGGAAGTCGACCTATATAAAATTGATGAACACTAATAAACCATGATAATGATCTCATCATCATGTGTATTTCATATGTATATTAATTGTTAAAAAAATATAATGAAAAACTTAACAATGGATGATAATCAAACCCCCCTTCAATGTGACCATTCTCCCTACAATGTCTCTTAGTTTTTTGATTAGTAATCTTCTAGTGTTTAAGCCCTTACAAATTTTGCAGGGACAATAATATTTTTCATCGCCTTTTCTTTTGAATTTAGACCACAATCTGGTGATTGTCTTCCTATTTTTTTCTTCACTTAGATTATCTAACATGGTCCTTCTTCATAGGAAAAAAAAATCGGGTGAAGTAGACAAGATTATCAATGGAGCTACTTTGATAACATATAGATACAAATAGGAGATTGGAGTTGATCATCCTTCACTTGTGCATATACAACCTTCACCTATGCATATAAGAGTTGATCATATAAGGTATATGCACAGGTGACAAACATGCAGATTTGACCAAGCACTATTGGGAGCTAGACCCAACAATAAATGGACTTGTGATGATTTTCACAATAGTACAATTGTTTCCGGGTAAGCTCCCAGTAGTTCTTAAGCAAATCTGCATGTTCATCACCTATGCATATACCTTCTCTAATCAACTCTTATATACAGGTAAAGTTTGTATATGTTGTATATGTTGTGTGTGTGCATGTGTGTGTGCACGTGTGTGTGTGTGTGTGTGTATGTGTGTGTGCACATGTGCGTGTATGTGTATGTCTGTGTGTGGCTTAGCATTGTGGCTTAGGATTGATGATGTCAGCCATGATGGCATTTGGAGGCTAGAAGTGCAACTTGGGGGTCACTTGAGGATCATAGGTGTAGATGAGATTGTTTAAAGACCTATAAGGTCCAATTTATTGTAAGTTGGCCATTAGAGCCATTTAAAAGTGTCAAATGCACTAAAAGTGCTAAATATGTAAATTTACCCAAATTGGCAAAATGAGGCCTATGAAGGCTCATATGGGGTTAAGAAGGGTATAAGGTATTTAGTGCTAGGATAGAATCCTGAAAGGCCTTCAAAGAATTAAATACAATGATAAAGGAATGGAGAGTTGTCAACTTGATAACTATGTTGTCAACTTGACAACAATATACTAAATATAAAAGTCATTAAACTGACTGCAAGTGGTTTGGAAAGGAGTTGTAACTGTCAACCAATTAGTAGAAGGGTATTTGGGTAGTGTGAGCATGAATGAGAGTAAGAAAGGAGTCTTAGATTTCATCTTTTTACTACTTTTAACATGTCTTTCTTGATCCATCTTAATGATCCAACCTTCAATAAATCTTGGTTTATAGTCCTCAATGACTCAAACATGGACATTACACCATATGCCTTACATAAACTCACCAAAGGTTTGAAAAGCCTTATACATGCTTAGTTTTTTTGTTCCAAACCATGGAACAAGATCTCACGCTAGGAAAGTTACCCAACTCAAAGTCACCATTCAGAATAGTCACTTTCATTTATCCTACAAAGCCTCAAAAAAGGTGTTCCCTATGGTTTTAGAACCTTCACCAAGTCCCCTACACAGGCCTATGAGAATTTTACAAGAAATAATAAGGAACTTGGGTTTCTCTGCAACTTTGGACTATCATGCACAGGAAATTCACAATTACAGTCAACTAGGGCCTTCTTAAATGGCCTCTTCTTGAAGGCTTGATATGATTGATTATGATTATGACCATAAATAATGCAAGAACTAAAGAAAATTCTATAAATTCAACCAAATTAATATAAACAATAAGCTACTGACCAAATATGTAAATTTTGAAGATAGGCATGGAAATGAGATTTGGAAAGGAGCCTATGTTTGCAATTTGAGTCCAAAAATGTTTGTCTATATCAATAGGCACCAGTGACCTGAAGGTGTTTGACACAGATTTCATGAGCAGGTTCCAAATTAGGATGTCCTACAAATCATTCTTCCAAAATTATGGCAAAAAAGTGTCAATCACTGGAGTAGATCGATGGTGACCAAGTTTTTTTTTAATCTTCAAAGTATGGTTTTTTTTCATAGTCTTCTCTTCATGAATTTGCAATCCCTTTTGATAGATCTAGAATCTACACATGAGAAATATTTTTCAACTCAACAAACTTATGATCATTAGTAGTTTAGATTTGAGCCCAAAATGGTTGGACATTGGTGCCTAGCTCCATAGTCCATGAGGAAATTGTCACCTATTGTCACCTATTAGCATGAATTTGGTTTGTATTCTCATGAGTGTGTTAGGTTTCCAAATTTGGTAATGGAATAAGCATAATCAATAATTTAGAAAGAGCACAAGGGAAAACCACCAAAGTGATCCCCAAATGAGTGTGAAATTGTATGAGGATACAATTGTTAACACTATATATAGGCCCCATTGTAGCAAGAGTGTGACCTTGCAATCATACTCTTGGTAAAGCATAAGATAGTATCAAAAGACTTTCACCATGACATAAAAGAGATAAGATCACACCAATATCCTAGGAAATAGAATCTAATTGGTTTTAAATATCAAGATAAAGGGAGCAACATGATTGGCATAGGTTTCACAAACATGGAGCATGCAAGAACAAAGAAGAAATATGGCATGTAGGTCTAGTAATGATTTTTTATTAGGAGCCATATAACAGAAACAACGTGCACCAAATAAAAATATTATAAAAGGCTTCTATTCACTAAGTATTCTAAAAATGCAACTACAATGTGCACCAAACAAATAAATTGATATGAGACTGCAAAATTAGTGTTGTAGTGGCACCAAGCACATTGTGGTTTGCGGTCAAAATGTACAAAACCAACTTGTGGTGTGTGCACAAATGTTAACATAGAAAAGTGTATGCCCCCATTTTAAAACAATTTCTTATGTCTTTAGTGTTAGGATAAGATCCTAAAAGGCCTTCAAAGAGTTAAATACAATGATAAAGGAATGGAGAGTTGTGTTGTCAACTTGACAGCAATATACTAAATGTAACAGTCATTAAACTGACTGCAAGCGGTTTGGAAGGGAGTTGTAAATGTCAACCGATTAGTAGAAGGGTATTTGGGTAGTTTCAGCATGAATGAGAGTAAGAGAGGATTTTTATGGATTTTGGTAGAGTAATGAAGTTTAAATCAACAAAATTTTAATTCATTGCAAACTATCTATTCTCTGACGTAAGGACATAGTCACTATGTTCATCTTCATAAACTCTTCATTCTATGCAATATTGATTGGGAATGGATTTAAATAGTATTGGTTTAAATTTTTATTCATTTCCATTGAAAGGTTGCATTATTTTGTGAAGTTTTGAATAAAGAAAGTCAAGTTTGTATTGATTGTTCCTAGACAGGGTCTTGGTGTGTAATCAACAATTGCTTTGAAGACACCATGAATGTATAAGACTCCCCCACTTAATGTGGTTAATGTGACTTGTGGGGAGAGTCTAAAATAGGTATGATATGTGCTATATGTGTTTGGTTGCAGGGGTATGCAGGGATTGAAGATGAAGATCTCTTATTGAAGAGATATTATTGATTGAGGGTACATGGTGGTTGGACTAGTCAAGGTCTGAGAGTTCCACCCAAAGGAGGGCCACTTTTTATGACTTGGTATGTCATGATAGGTTACTTAGATGGTGTGGGATCCATTGGTAGGAGCTGGAAGTGTTTGGAAGTGTCTTGTTGACAAAGCCCTAGGCTAGTGCACCTAGGAAGGAGGGTTTGGTGTATCCAATGGAAGGGTATACCAGAAAGATACATCATTTGGAGGCTAGGAAAAAGAGGTTCCAAAATTTTTTTAGTGCAGCATGGTCCTCAAAGGGACTTCAATTTCTTTCTAGGCCAAGTGCATGGTGCAGGAGTACATAGCCATTTTTATACCTCTTGATGTAATGATCATCTTTTTATGTTTTGGTTTGTGTAAAATAAGGTCCCAATGACCATTTTAAAGGTATTCTAATTAATCCATGTCATGGAAGGTCATAGTTGGTCCAAAATGTAAAACTGTACCAAAATTGTCAATATTTCTATGTGAAAACAAAAGTTTCCAATGAGGCTTCCATGGAACTTTATGATGTAATAAGGTTAAATTAGCCTATTTTAGGAATATGTAGGTTATTTTATGTTGTTATAAAGTGTTTTTCTATTTATTTTTTCACAAAATTCAAGAATTGCAAAAGTTGCATAACAATTGTTGAGCAACTTTCCAAATTTAAAAAGTTTCTTAACAAGGGTCATTTAGTAACAAGTTGTTACCAACGGTACCATAATGAAAAATTTAGTTGGAATCTCTTGATAGTATTGAAAACATGTTATATAGGCCTCAAGGACTCGAGGCATGGATGTTGATGCAATATGAAATTTTTTTTATCAATAAAGGTGCATATATATCCCAGAATTATGAAATTCTCTACACAATCAACCAAATAATCCTAGTTTAAAAGATCCACCCTAGGCCACACGCAGATCTAATTTCTTGTTTTAAAAAATAATTACAGATCTCTTAAGAGGAGAAGAAACACATTTTTCCTACTACTACTCCCATTTCAACCAATTCTTACACTTACAAATTTAATCATTTTAATTAATGAAATTAATCTAATGGACATAACTTTTACTTGATATCCTTAATTCCTTTAATATGAGTACATTCAAGAGTACCCATTTGTATCATGAATCTCATACACAGTAATCCTTTTAAGTGATTTAATTGAGATTATAATATACTCCATTCTAATCTAACATCGTATCCTACTCCATAGAATATTATTAGATTTACATTAAGCACTATACATATTAGTATTCTTCTAACATTTCCTTTGCATTAAAATCTAAAACTTAAATCTAATCTTATAAACTTAAATTCATATTACCCAACTAGTCCATTTACATTCTACAGTAATCTCATCATCTATATATCATTATAGTCAACCAACTAGTAATATTGTTAGTTTTGTACAACTAAAGTAATTCACACATAAAACATCAAACATAGGTTTCTTAATACCTGGCTACTACATGAATTCATTTCCATAATACTCATCTAGGATCTTAACCATTCACTTGGAATCTAGCAATATGTACATTTAATAAGAATCTATTTTATGACAATTTGAATTCAATCATTAAGATGGACAAATCAGTTTTAAATGTCTCGGTCGGTTTGAGGACAATTTTAAAAAGTGGTTGGTTGATGTTTGGGCCTAAAAGATACATGTGTTCATTTTAATTACAAAGAGGAATGTGGTTTTGTTCGAAGTGATAAGGATATAGAAGTTTTGAATCAATAAAATGTTGTTTTCATTACACTTTCTCTTATTTTCTTCCATAAACAGTCATTGTACATGCATTTTCTTCCATCTTTACGTGTTTATCTTGAAATCTTGTTGTTAATTATTGAGTATACACACAACTTGCATCATGGAGATCATGAGTCACCTTTGAGGGAGATTCAATTGAGCATACACCTAGTGGATATAGATCTAGAAGATGTTCATAGAAATATTGAAAATATGACAAAAATGTATGACATATATTCTTATTTTTGCAGCAACAATTCTAATCATAAGGTGGCACCCATGTCACATGAAGGTAATGATGTTGTTACGAGAAAGAAGATATTAAAGGTGAAGTCCCTTCATGTGAAAGGGTGATTGTAAGTTCAAAAACTGACATGAAATTTCAAATGCAATGCAAAGTATAGGAAGGACTTTAAGGTTGGAAAGTCAAGATGCAAGTCAAATGAAAAGACAAGGTGATTTTAAGAGAAGACAAAAATTTGCAAGTACAAATTCACGAAGAAGGATGAAGGACATGACATCAAGTTAAAAGTTATTTCAAGTGCAAGAAGTTTCAAGAACACTTCAATGAGAATATTTACAAGACAAAGAGGATGGAAAGATGGACTTCAAACAAGATAAACATGCTATGTTGGCACACCTTCATTACCACCATTCTAGTTATTCCAAGTGGAAAGAGAAATGCATTTAATATATTACACCTACTGAGTTTTTTCATTGGTCAATCCTTAAAAGGATATGTATTGAATAAATGTAATTTTTTCATTGGCCCATGGATAGGTGCCTTATTATAATTGGTTGGCATTTAATTCTTGTAAGTGGTAGTTAGGGAAAACCCTAATTAGGGTTGTATGATCTTGGTTATTAATTTCAAATCAATCTAGGTCATTCAATGTACTTGGAGCTTTTATATAAAACTTTCTCAATTCATTTGTAAAGAAGAGAATAATGCATATAAAAGCCTTTGTAGGTGACAATCAAAATGATTCCAAAGACAAAATGTCATAATAAAATATGAGAAACAATGACTTATATAGTCATCTTGAGGAAAATAATATGGGACAAGGTCCTTTCCAAGTAGTTCATTTGGGAGAGGGCATCTAGGACTAATCACTTGATGCGGTAACAACAAGAGGAGACCATGCCATTGTAAAAAAAACATTGGATAGTGACCAACATAAGTGAAATTGATAATAAGGCATGAAGAACCACGGTAAGTTTAGAAGCATTAAAACCCCAAGTATGCCAAGATAGTGAAAGAAAAACCATGGCTCATGTCAAATATACCGAATATCTATCATGAAAAAATAGGTTGAAGTTTTTACCAATCTGCACACAAGTCACAACATGTGACAATTCCAAACTCATTCACTAAGGGTTTCTTATACCAAACCATAGCCTCGAAGCCCAAAAATGATACATATCTTTAAAAATGCAAAGGCTATGGTTCCTAGATAGAGATAAAATATGCATAGAAGAAACCCTTTTTTCTTTCTGTATAATGATGCACATTGTAAAAAAGAAACAAATTTGTAAAAAAAATGTGGGTTCGAACATTAAGGTCACGGTTGACAAGAAACTATGCAAAGATTTCATTTTATGACAGAAAGAAGATGTTTTCTACGTAGAAAAGGGCGTACCTATGAATTCTTGGTATGTGTTGTATGTACCACTTTTCACGGCTTCACGACATTCAGCTTCCGAGGGATGGGGTCTGCTTCCGTGCGCAAAGCTACGTCCTTTGGAGCACTGCTTTCGCACAATAACATAAAAATGAATTTGATCATCTGTCTTTTTTTTAATGTGCCCAAAATCATCGAAATTGTGATAGTATCAGGAACAATTTCAAAAAAACACCAATTTCATAAAATTTGCCCCTCTATCAAAAATTAATGTCGGAAAAGAGGTCCAAATGTATTAGTGAATATTTGATATTCATATACACACTATAAATGAAGAATATGTTTCCTTCCAAACTTAGTGGATCTATGTATGAAAAATATCCACGAATTTGAGTTTGTATTTCCTTGCATAGACATGATCAACTGATTTCAGAAATAATAGGCTCAATCTCCAAATTTAGCTATTAAAATAATATATGTAGTTAACTTGCCATACTTTACTCCTGATTTGGTTTTAGAATTAAAATCCTATAGATGATTGACCATTTTTTTGGCTCCATCTGATTCACATTCCTAGACAACACAAAAATATTAAATTATATTTTATACTTTGATACCGTAAAAGAAGTTAGATGCTCTCCTCTCGATAACATAAAGAAAATTCAAATTTGATAATTTAAATGCAAAACAATTCTTTTAGTATGGTAAAACATTATATTTTGTGCATTAATTTTAAATACTACTTGCCTCATAAATCATATGAAGCAAAGAAGTCTTGCCCATATAATTCTCCATGCTCCTTTCAACATCTTCAACAGATACTAGCCTCTCACAAGAATTTTTATCCTTATTCCTATGAGCAATGATTGAAAGCCAAGCTAAGACACCTATGTGCATCACAACAAGAAATGGAGTCCAACAAACCAAAAATTATATTCATTATGTTTGATCAACCTGATGTTTTTAGAAAGTCATGTGTATTACTACAAACATTTAAAGTCTCATAAATTTTTTAGGGGTAATTTAATGCAATGAATAGCGAGTTTTCTTTTGAGCAAGGCAAAGTTATTATGGAAAAAAATTCATTGAAAGAGGAGGATTTATTCACACATGAACAACAATATTGAATGAAGAATAGCAAGATTAGAATAAAGAAGGGGTAGTTTATTAAGACTTATCAATGGTTTCCTCAAAAGAGAAGTCAATTTTTGATTCAAATTAGTAGAGATAATCAATGAATAACATGAAGGAATAAAAGATTCAACAAGGTGTGAGAACAACAGATCATATGAAGTGTAAATGAAGTTGTCATTTTCATCAAGTTCTCAATAGAAACTTCAAAGTAGAACATCAGTCCATATGAGGAAGATCAATGAATTTCAAGCAAAGGTTAGATCTATGAGAGAGAGGTAGGTTTTTCACCAAAATATCTCACAAGATGTCATCTCATGGAATGCAACGATTTCTGGATATGTACAAAATGGATTTGTAGAAAAGGATTTAAAAACTTCCAAGAAAATGAAATTGAAAGGCGTAGAGCCAGATTCTACAACCTATGCCAACATTCCTTGTGCTTGTACCAAAATGGGATCTTTGGAATAGTGCATGGGTATACATCAAAACATAAAGGAGGGAGGGATGTAGTTAGATATTATAAATGCAACTGCCTTGGAAGACATGAATGCAAAAATGTTGAAGCATAGAAAACATGGAAATTATTTGTCATGATGCCTCAAAGAAATGTGTTCTCATGGACTATAATGGTCATGGGATATACACATAATGGATTGGATAAAAATGCTTTAGAAACATTTAGGAAAATGCATTTTTTAGGGGTAAAGCCAAATTCCACAACCTACGCCAGCATCCTCCCTGTCTCTGCCAAAATAGGAGATTTGGAATAGGGTATGGGCATCCATCAAAGAATAATAGACAAAAGAATTTTATCAGATGTAGTTACAACCACCCTTTTAGACATGTATGAAACATTTGAAAGCATAGAAAAGAAACTTGGATAGAATGCCTGAAACAAATATGGTCTCATGGACTACAATGATTACTTGATGTGCACAAAATGAATTTGTTGAAAAAGATTTGGAAAATTTTGAGAAAATGCAATTGGCAGGTTTATTACTATACACCTCAACCTTTTCTAGCATCCTCATTCCTTACACTGAAGTGGGAGATTTACAACATGGTATGGACATCCATTAAAGCATAAAAGATATAGGAATTTTTTCAGATGTTGTATTTGAAATGACCCTCTTGGTAAACATGTATGAAAAATGTGGAAGCATAGATAGTGATGACCTGTAACTGATTGAATGTTTGAATATGTTAAGTTGATCACCAAAATGCAGATAGATAATGCAAGACATTAAATCAGTTAATGGATTGTATTTTCATTGATGTCAACTTGATATAATCTGATTGGTTATATTCAAATTGTCAAATACTTTAGAAAATTAGAGAGATAAAGATTATGCTTTCAGTAAAGCATAAAAGATCAGCAATCACTAAGTGACTACAAACACCGACGATTAGTGGAACCTGACGGACAGAGAAACCCAAGATCAAAGTCACAGTGATGCCCGAGCAAGAAATCTGACAAGCATTACCAACAAGTAGAATCACAAGCATAACCGACGACCAGAATTATAGTGTTACCCGACAGAGAAGCCCGGGGAGAACTGAAGTGTTGACCAAAGCTAACAAGAGTTAGAACACCGAAGTTAAATGGAGTTAAGAAATGAAAAAATATCTAGCTAGCAGAGCTAAAGATAGACTTAACTGGTTGTTAACATTGTTCTCATCGACAAGTTAAAGCCAAAGATAAGTAAAAGATGCAAAGTTGTTTTATCCAGTTGTCAAAGAGATTTCTTTGAGATAAAATAGGAGTAAATCTTTAAATCAAGATTGGCGAGAATTGTGGATCATGCCAAGATGAAGAAAGTCAAGAACCTAGAAATGGTGATATCATGTCTATAAAGAGACAACTTAATTCATTATGAATTAAGGGGAGTGAATAGAAAAAGAGGATGCTGAAGAGAAACTGATGAAGAACAACTTCATACAGTCCTGGTCAATCAAGCTGAGGAAAGAGCTACATATTTTTGCGGACACCGAGCAATAGAGGAACACAGCACCACCGAGCAGAAAGAAGTGGAGCAAAGGTATTGAAAAGATACATTTATCAGAAAGGTAAAATGAGCTTACAATAGATCTGAAAATCAACAAGTCTAAGTTGTATGTTTGAACAGATCATTTATTGTTTCAATTTAACCATTGGATCAGAAAGTCTCTTAACCGAGAAGTATTTAAAGATCCTTTCTCTATTGAGATACATCCCAAGGAGTATCAAAAAGTTTGATCATGAAGATAGCATGAGATTCCATATACCATTTGACAAACTACATTGGGTTTGGTCATAGAAGGGAGCATAGAGATGTCTGATATCAAGTGACAAACTATTCTATTAAATCCTCTAACAAGGTCACACCTAACAGTGTGTTTGTAATCTTTAACAGGGTTGGCTCTTCACCGAGCTCACTTCAGAAGAGTGAAAATTTTGGGTTACTAGTCCTAAGTGGTTTTTCCCTTAACAAGGTTTCCACGTTAAAAATTCATGTATCAATGTGTTTATGAGTCATTACTTTAGTGTTTTTCATTACACATAACTAATATGAATTGATTGGTATACTCTAAGTAATTTACTATTTTTTGGTAAATGAAAGAATGCTAATCAGGAAACTAAAATAATAAGGTTTAACAGAGCACTCCGAACAGCAGTTATTTGATAAGTGTATTTGAATGCATTCTTCTTATAGGACTGAAGATAACTAGAGGCTTAATATTGTGGTACTAAGTTTTTGGGTTGATTTATTGGAATATTTTTGAGGCCGTTGATTCATCCCCCGCCCCCTCTCAGTTATTTCTAACAATTGGTAGCATACCTTGTGTGCCTAGAAAGGGAGTTTAACAACTTAAGAAACAGATCACAAGATGAATAGACGAGATGTGCCCAAGTTGAATAAAGACAACTTTGCATCATGGAAAAGTAGAATAAGACTCCACCTATTAGGTATTTGTAATGATGTTACTCAACACCTTTATATTGAATATGTGTTGCCTACATGACCTCACACTCGATAAATTGAGAGAAAAGCATGAGCATAATTGCATGATGATAGAGCTTTCTTCCTCACTCTCTGATGCTGAGTTTGAAGATGTCAAAACCTGCACCTCTGCAAAGCAAATGTGGGATAAATTGAAGCTGGTACATGGAGGAGATGCTAATGTACAAAGAGCCAAGGAAGAAAGCCTAAGAGGGAGGTTTGATCACCTAAGGATGAAAGAAGGAGAAAATATCACTCAGTATAGCTACAGAATCAAAGAGGTAGTCAATTCTATCCGAGGAGTTGGAGGTGTACTTGAAGAGGGGACAGTGGTAAGTAAATTCTTAAGAACCTTTCTACCTATATATACTATTAGAGTGTCTTATATACAAGAAATGAGATCAATTGAAAACAATACAGTTACTCTAGATAGTTTGATTGGTAGACTGATTTCATTTGAGATGAATAACTTTGATAATAGTGTCTTACCATCTATAGAGTTTGCATTCAAATCTTCTTTGAAAATAAGTAAATCAAGTCATACACACACTGTTAGAAATGATAGTGAAAGTGATGGTGATGATCAAGATCTTGATGAGATTGAAGTGATAATGGTAGGAAGATTGGAGAGGGGCAAAGGTAGATTACAAAGGTAAAATTACCACTTGTATGTTTCAATTGTAAAGAGGTTAGACACTTTGTTGCAAGATGTCATAACAAAAGAAACGATGACAGAAGTAATGACAGATCATATGAGAATAATTTTGATAGAGGTGATAACAAAGATTACCAAAGAAACTGACAATCTGAAAGAAGAGATACCCGAGATTACAAGGACAAAGCGAAGAAAGCTTGTTACTTAGCTAATAACAGAGTTGATGACACTGACACCGAATCTGAAGAAGACATTGAGATGGTATTATAGCCATGAAGGATGATTCTAACGAAGAAGAAGAAAGGTATGTAGAGATTGCACTCATATCTAAGGTTAGTAAGAATTATGTCTGGACCATAGATAGTGGCTGCACTCACCACATGACCGGTGATAAACAAAAGTTTGAGACTTTTGAATACTATAATGGTGGATCAGTAAGAATGGATAATGACACACCTTGTCCAGTTGAAGGTAAAGGAACCATAATGTTGAATAAACTGATCAAATGTGAAAATGATTACTAGGTAAAAGGACTGAATTATAATTTGTTAAGTGTTTCACAGCTGAACAATATAGGTCACCGAGTAGCATTTGAGAATAAGAAGGCAAAGATCTTCAATGAATCAGGAAGGTTGATCGGAACTGGTGAGCAAACTAAAGGTAACCTTTTCTATCTTGATGACATTAACACCACTTGTTTGATGGCTAGAAATGAAGATATATGGTTGTGGCACAAGAGATTGTGTCATGTGAATTTTGACAACATGATAAAGATAAGAAATAAAAGAAAAGTCAGAGGCTTATCGAGCATGTCTAAGCCCGAGCATATCATGTGCAAGAATTTTCAAAAAGGTAAGATGACAAAGTCTAGTTTCAGGTGTAAAGCCCATACATCTAATGCCATTCTAGAATTAGTCCATACTAATCTATGTGGATCCATGAGGACAAAGAGCTACTATGGAGATAGGTATTTCATTCTCTTTGTAGATTATTATTCTAAAATGATGACAGTTATATTTTTAAAAGATAAATCAGAAGCATTCAAGATGTTTAAATGGTATAAGGCTATGGTAGAAAATCAAAGTGGTAAGGAATTGAAATGCTTAAGGTTAGATAGAGGAGGAGAATTTATTTCATATGAGTTCACTAACTATTGCAATGAGCATGGGATTAAAAGATAGGTTTTTGCGCCAAGAACACCACAACAAAATGGAATTGCTGAGAGAAGAAACAGATCCATTGTTGATTGTGCAAGAACATTAATGATTAAGAAAAGAATCACTCAAACTTTTTGGGGGGAAGCTGTCAGTACTGATGTCTACACATTAAACAGAGTACAATTGAAGCACACAAAGAAGATACCCTATGACCTATGATATGGTCACACACCCAATGTAAGTTACTTCAAAATTTTTGGAAGTCAATGTTATATTTTAAAGGATGATAGAAATGGAAAACTTGATTCCAAAAGTGAAGAAGGTTTCTTTCTACGGTATTCAACCAAAAGAAAGGCTTATAAATGTCTTAACAAGTCATCTAACAAGATCATTGAAAGTGCAAATGTGAAAATAGATGAATTTGCAGAAAAGAATGATAAGGAAAGTAGAAAAAGAGCCAGAGGACTACAACAGGTTTTTTTATACTGAAGAACCTGACACTCTACCCGAGAAATAGTATATCACTCATGAGCAACAAAACATTGCACCCGAGCATCAGGTTGCAATTATCGAAAATCAGGAAAGTCCTCAAGATGATGTTCCGAGTGATGGAGATCAGAATGAAGATCAAGATGATGCTCAGAATGATGAACATAGAGTTGAACCAAAAATTGCCAAGTATGTCAGAAGACATCATCCACATAATCAGATCATAGGAGACAAGAAGGATGGAATGAGAACAAGAAGTAAGTCACAAAACACTAGATGTTTACTTTGTGATTTTGAGCCTAAATTTGTTAATACTGCACTTGAAAATGAGGAATGAGTCAGTGCTATGAATGAAGAAATAGAACATATTGAGAAGAATAGTATATGGACACTGGTACCAAGACCAGATGACAAGAATGTCATCGGTACCAAATGGGTATTCAGAAACAAGGTGAATGAGAATGGAGAAGTCACAAGAAATAGAGCAAGATTAGCATGCAAATGATATGCACAAGAAGAAGGTATTGATTATGGTGAAACCTTGGGACCCGTTGCTAGACTAGAAGGAGTTAGAATCTTACTTATGCTACATTCAAAGGATTCAAGGTATACCAGATGGATGTCAAATCTGCATTCCTAAATGGAATACTTGAAGAAGAGGTATACATTGAACAACCATAAGGGATTGTTGATCCAGACAAGAGAAACATGATATGTAGACTACATAAAGCCTTGTATGGATTGAAACAAGCACTAGAGCCTGGTATGAAATACTTCACTCCTATCTCATTAGCATTAAATTTGTAAGAACAAGTGAAAATAGCAATCTGTACTTAAAACAATATACCGATGTTAATATTCTGATTGCTGAAATATTTGTTGATGATATCATTTTTGGGGGAAATGAAATGTTATGCAAACTCTTTTCTAATGAAATGAGCAAAGAGTTTGAAATTTCTATGTTTGGGGAGATCAAATTCTTTCTTGGTCATATTTTTCAACTAGATGCAGGCATATATATCACTCAATCCAAATACATCAAGGAAGTGCTAAAGATATTCAAGATGGAAGATTCCAAACCAGTTGGAACACCTATGGCTACTGGCTGTAAGCTGACAAAAGAAGACAAATCAAATGAGGTAAATCAAACCTTGCATAGATCAATGATTGGAAAACTAATGTATGTTGTTCATACCAGACCAGATATAGCACATGCAGTTGGAATAGTTGCAAGATTCTCTGCTAATCCCAAAGAATCACATATGACTACTATCAAGAGAATTTTGAGATATCTGAAGAACATCGAGGACTATGGCTTATGGTATAAAAGAGAAGGAAAAGTTGAGCTACAAGTCTATACAGATGTTGATTGGGCTGGAAACATAGATGACCAGAAAAGCACAACTGGGGGAGAATTCTTTATGGGTGGCAGACATGTCACATGGATTAGCAAGAAGCAAGGATGCATCTCTCAGTCTACTGCAGAAGTATAATATGTTGTTGCTGCTACAAATTGCTCCAATATTGTATGAATCAAATAGTTACTGAAAGGTATGAATATGAAGATTCTTGAACCAGTGACTATCAATTGTGATAATACCAGTGCAATTAACATATCAAAGAATCCAGTCATGCATGCTAAGACTAAGCATATAGAAATCAAGTATCACTATCTAAGAGAACAAGTCCAAGCAAAGGAGGTAATACTAGAATATGTTCAATCAAAGGAACAATTAGCTGATACATTCATCAAGCCATTACCGAAAGATACATTTGAGTATCTAAGAAAGAGACTAGGGGTCCAACCCTTATCTATTAGTCAGTAAGCTGACTAGAAGGTTGCATCAACCTATAATAAATTAGAAGATCATTCTGTCAATGCAAGCACCAAAATGGACAGCAACAGATACATCTGTACATAGCAAGGTACAAATCTGCACCGAGCACTAGAGTAAATATATTATTGATGGATAAGGAAATTCAAGGAGTATATTATAAAAAGGATGGAAGATGATATGAAAGTATTGTTTGGCATTGTTGTCAAAGGGAGAGAGATTTTGATTCTCATTATCAAAGGGAGAGTTAATCATTATCCAAAGGGAGAGATTGATTACATATGAAATATCCATCAAAGGGAGAGAAGTAACAAAAGGAAGAGAATACACACAAAGGGAGAGATGACTCATTGTTGTCAAAGGAAGAAGAGATTATCAAGAAGAGGAATAGTCAAGGGACAACACAGAACATAGATAGAAGCTACTACATCTATCCAGTAAAGGGATTGAAGATTGAAGAACTCACTCTGCAAGAAACAAATCTAAGCTATTTGAGCTTACCGAGAGCCAGACATTTGTAATAGTTACAATAGGAAAGATTGATGAAATTGTTATATTTCATATTGTATTAGTAATAATATAGTGTGATAATGTAGTGTGTTTCCATTAATGCCTAAGGGAGAGATTGATGACATGTAACTGATTGAATGTTTGAAGATGTCAAGTTGATCACCGAAATGTAGAAAGATAATGCAAGACATTAAATCAGTTAATGGATTGTATTGTCATTGATGTCAACTTGATATAATCTGATTGGTTATATTCAAATTGTTAAAGACTTCAGAGAATCAGAGAGATAAAGATTATTCTTTCAGTAATGCATAAAAGATCAACATTCACTAAGTGACTACAAACACCGACAGTTAGTGGAACCTGACGAATAGAGAAATCTGAGAGCAAAGTAACAGTGATGCCCAAGCGAGAAAACTGACAAACATTACCGACGAGAAGAATCACAAGCATAACTAACGGCCAAAATTACAGTGTTACCCGACGGAGAAGCCTGAGGAGAACTGAAGTGTTGACCGAAGCTAACAAGAGTTAAAACACCAAAGTTAACTGGAGTTCAAAAACAAAAAAATATCTAGCTGGCAGAGCTAAAGATAGACTTAACTGGTTGTTAACATTGTTCTCATCGACAAGTTAAAGCCAAAGATAAGTCAAAAATGAAAAGTTATTTTATCCAGTTGTCAAAGATATTTCTTTGAGATAAAATAGGAATAAAGCTTTAAATCAAGATTGGTGAGAATTGTGGATCATGTCAAGATCAAGAAAGTCAAGAACCTAGAAATGGTGATATCATGTCTATAAAGAGACAACTTAATTCATTATGAGTTAAGGGGAGTGAATAGAAAAAGAGGATGTTGAAGAGAAACTAATGAAGAACAACTTCATACAGTCCTGGTCAATCAAGCTGAGGAAAGAGCTACATATTTTTGCAGACACCGAGCAACAGAGGAACACAACATCACTAAGCAGAAAGAAGTGGAGCAAAGGTATTGAAAAGATACATTGATCAGAAAGGTAAATTGAGCTTACAATAGATCTGAAAATCAGCAAGTCTAAGTTGTATGTATGTACAGATCATTTACTGTTTCAATTTAACCATTGGATCAAAAAGTCTCTTAACCGAGCAGGATTTAAAGATCCTTTCAATATTGAGATACGTCCCAAGGAATATCAAAAAGTTTGATCATGAAGATAACATGAGATGCTAGATACCATTTGACAAAATACACTGGGTTTGGTCATAGAAGGTAGCATAGAGATGCCCAATATCAAGTGACAAACTATTCTATTAAATCCTGTAACAAGGTCACACCTAACAGTGTGTTTGTAACATTTAACAAGGTTGGCTCTTCACCGAGCTCACTTCAGAAGAGTGAAAATTTTGGGTTACCGGCCCCAAGTGGTTTTTCCCTTAACAGGGTTTCCACGTTAAAAATTCATGTGTCAATGTGTTTATGAGTCATTACTTTAGTGTTTTGCATTACACATAACTAATCTGGATTGATCGGTATAGTCTAAGTAATTTATTGTTTTTTGATAAATGAAAGACTGGTAATTAGTAAACTAAAAGAATAAGGTTTAACAGAGCACTCCAAGCAGTAGTTATTTGATAAGTATATTTGAAGGCATTCATCTTATAGGACTGAACATAACTAGAGGCTTAATATTGTGGTACAAAGTTTTTGGGTTGATTTATTGGAATATTTCTTAGGCCACTGATTCCCCCCCCCCCCCTCTCTCAGTTATTTCTAATAGATAGCGCATGGAAATGTCTTGACGGAATCCCTAAAAGAGATGACATTTCTTAGAATGCAATGATTGTAGGATATGCATAAAATGTCATTTCTTAGTTTTTACAGTTTTATTGTTGATCGGACATTAATATTTGGTTTCCATTGATTGAAATTGATCCAAAAACCATTGGGAATTCAAGGATGATGAATCTTCTTCATTTTAGAACTAGTTTGAGGATCATTCATTAAGTATGGAGGTCTAATGAACCAATTCTTTTAAAACTGTTACAAACCCTCCCTCTCAAGGGTTTGAATACATATTGATTGATTCTCAAATGAACTATTGGAAAATTAAGAAACTCTAGATTATAGGAGTGTTTGGAATGCCCTTTAAAATGGAATTAGTCTCATACTTGGAATTTGTGTCTATGGAGAGTAATCTAATTCCATAACATGACTTCTACACAATTCTCACTAACTGTGAGTGAAGAGTTAAGCATTCTTGTTGTTTGCAAGTATAAGAAAGGGTTACCAAGGGTCAAGGGTAATGAAATAGAATGTGTATGATCTATACAATTCCTCTCTAGATGTGTATCAAGGAGCATGATTGGTCTTAATCTCTGTTTACACAAATTGTTGATCAGTGATGTCAATTTCTTTCTATGTTTTGAGGCTCTTTACATTTGTAACTTCTAAAAACCATGTAATCAATGTCCTAAATGCATATTGTTATCCCTGAATGAACATGGAGACATGACCTATGTAATGGTCATCAAGGAAAGTGATCTATTTGAATCTATTTGAATTTGAACCCTTTTCATGTAGAGACTCAAGGTTCAAACAAGGAAACTCACCCAATCGACCTTATTGGCACAATATCCTATCTAGTGATTCAAGAATTAAAAAATGACAAGAACCAACTTGTGTTTACATACATGATCACAAGGCTTGATCATATACTTAAGAGGAACACCACCCCTGATCATTTGGGATAGTAGGGAAAAATAAAAGTGCTTCAACCCTACAGCTTTACACATACATACATGGTATAATTTATCCTTAAAAAAACTATGAGATTTTGGTACTAGACCCCAATGAATCCAATGTTATGAACAAAGACATCAAACCCTTGAGTGGATTTGAAATACACCTTCCTTCATTACACTTTTTTTTGGTAACAACACCCTACCAATTTTAGCCAACTCATTGAAACAAATCAGATTTACAAAACCTTAATATGCTCTTTGTCTTTGATCAACTTCAAAATGGATCACAATGGGACTCCAAAGTACATTCGAGGATAAATATGTGCATTTTATTCATCAATTACATGGCTTTTAAATTGAATAGAAAATGTGAGACAACTTCAAATAACCAATGAAAATGTTTTGATTGTGACTGTCACTATTTTAGGACAGTATGTCAAATAGTGGTCTTAATAAAAGAGACCAAAAACATGGTGTAATATTTTTCAAGTACGAGAAAAGGAAAATTTAGATCAGTTACAACCTATTTCAACCCCATACATCATTTGGAACCTTCATGTATATCTGCAATTTCACAAAACAAACTACTTTCTATATCTACATCATTTTAAAGAGAATGAAAAATACTACTAGATTATAGGCTTTCATATTTTTTGAACAGTGAACTTGTGAGTAATGAATCACTTTGTCTTCAAACCCTTAATGGGGAGGATTTTATGGTTGTTTTGAAAGAATGGATTCAATCTACCTCAATAAGTCACGGCCAAGGATCCAAACACTTATAGAATGAAGTGAACTCACCATCATAAATATCCTTATAGGTTTTGAGTTAAAATCAATCAATGGAAAATATTTCCAAACCTTTGTTCAACAATTAACATTGTAAAAATAAATCTGATTATTTTATTAATGTTTCTCCTTTTCAATTACCTTTTCTCTCAATGATGGTCCATTCCCGACCCAAAGTGGATTTACAAGATCATTTAAGACCTTTTACAACTTATTTAACCAGATTTTAAAGTATTTGGACATTTAAGAGGCATAATGAGAAGTTTTGCACAAAATTGTCAAACTTGTCAAGCAACTTTTGAGTAATTCTTGCAATTTTTACATTTTGTGACCAAATGACCTCCTACTAACCTAGTACATAACAAACATGATAAATATGACATAAAAAATTAAATCCACCATTTTTTCACTTTTGACCACTTATGGTAGCTTTGACCAGTATTGACCAATACAAGACCTAGTCTTAAAGGCTACAAAATCGCTCAATGGCCTTACAAGTTTAATCTAATGCATGGGATAACCTTATTTAACGTTGAAAAGAAAATAAATTTCCTCATGATGGCCTTATTACATATATTTTACCAAAATGGTCATGGTGACCTCAAAGGGCTCTTGATGCTCCTACATCACCTTTCAATTAGAAGTACTTCATTTCTTGTAAAGGGTCATATAATTATTGTCGTAAATACATATTTGTACCCATGAGTGTACTTTGGAATTCCATTGTGATACATATTGAAGTTGATCAAAGACAATGAGCATACAAATGTTTGAAAGTTTGATTTCATTATGAGTTGGCCAAACTTGTTTAGGGTGTTGTTACTAAACAAAAGTGTAATGAAGGAAGGTACATTTCAAATCCACCCAATGGTTTAATGTCTATGTTCATAACATTGGATTCATGAAGCAAGGGTTGGGGTCTAGAACCAAGAGTTCATGGTTCATGTTTAAGGTAAAGTGACACCATGCATGGATGTGTAAATCCTTAGGGTTGAAGCCTTGTTTTATGGTTCCCAACTATCCCATATATATGACCGGGTGTGATGTTCCTTTTGAGTCTATGATCAAGTCTTGTGATTATGTATGTAAACACAAGTCGATCCTTTTTATATTTCAATCCTTGAGTCACTAATAGGACATTGTGCCAATAGGGTCAATTGGGTGAGTTTATTGATTTGAGCATTGAGTATGATGCATTTGTATTTTTAGGAGCATAAGACACAAGGATTGAAAATCCCTATCGTCTCACTTTCAAGACCTGATATGAGGATCTAGGTTTAATATAATTGAAGAGGTTTCTCCTTGTTTTTAAAGTTTTCATTTAGAATGTCTGCACTAGTGTGACTAATGTTGAAAAAGAAATTAGTGACCTGTTTCAAATTTATTATTGGGCTTCCTTGCAAATATTTTGAGATCTTCCTTGCAAAATTCGACGTCATTAATTCAAATATTTTGTGAGCTTCCTTGCAAAATTAATTTTGTGCATATCCTGCAATCATTACATTCCATGAGATGACATCTCTTTGAGGCAATTTTCTAAACATTTGAGGTGCTTTGTTTATAATTCCACATTTTCCAAAAATCCATAGCTCCACATTTTGCATGCATGTATACTAGAGTATTTCCAACTATAATATCTGACAAAAATCCCCCATCTATTATGCTTTGATGGATTTAAATAACCTAACCCAAAGCTTTCATTTTGGCATAGGCAGGAAAGATGCTGGCAATTGAATTTTCTTGAAATTTTCTAAAGCCTTTTCAACAAATAATGAGTGTGCATATCCTGCAATCATAGCATTCCATGAAATGACATCTCTTTGAGGTATTATGTCAAATAATCCACATGCCTTGTCTGGGATTCCACATTTTGTATACATATCTATTAAAGAATTTCCAAATATAACTTACAAAAATCCACCTTCCATATTGCTTTGATGGATATGCACACCTTATTCAAAAGCTCCCATTTTATCACTAGTAGGGAGGATGCTAGGAAAGATTGTGAAATTTGGATTTAAACATGCCAATTGCATTTTCTTGGTGGTCTCTCTAAAGCTTTTCCACAATATCCATCAAAGCATAAAGGATAGAGATTTTTTGTCAAATACAGTAGTTGCAAATTCCCTGGTAGACATTTATCCAAATTGTGGAAACAGACAAGGCAGAATAGTATACTTCAAAAACAAGTGGTCTCAAGGACTACGATGATTGTAGGATATGCACAAACTGGATTTGCTTGTTTCAAAGCTTCTATTTTTCTAAGTGAATTTGCTTGAAAGTTTCAAAAGCCTTTTCAACAAATCCATTTTGTGCATATCCAATTAGACACCTAAAGTTTGCAACCTTAACTTTGTCATGATCATCCAATTTTAGTCACCCTAGATTCATGTTATCAACTGCCTTATCATCTGAATTGATTTTTCATTTCTATCAATAAATTAATTTTATTGTCAAGTTATTACGCCTAGCCATTGATTTATCAACTTCATATTATTTCATGTTGTTCATTTATTGATTTCATTCAATGCTTCCCAAGGATGGAACCCCTACTCAAAATGAACTTGTCTCCTGTAGGGGGCATTTTAGGGATGTTGAAAAAGTTTGGAAACATCGATACATCACCACCCTATCCCCTTTTTGTTAAAATTTAAGAAATGTCACCAAGACATCAAAAAACATGCACAGTACGTTAGGGGACAATGTTAGTCATCTCCTTACATAACCAGGGGCATTTTCATTATTTCTAAAAAAAACTCTTTCAACCCTTCAATGCCCATCTAGGTTTTTCAAAAAAAATATGAAAATGGTGTGCACCATGAAGGTCTGCGTTCTTTTGAAGCTCTTCATTTGGGTTTGGCGGCAAGGGCTCCACCCCTTGATCCCACCCTAGAAGAGAGATCATCTCAAAATAGGGTGGTATGAGAATAGAAGCACAAATTGGGAATACATTGATGAAATCATAATAAATTACAAGATGGAGAAATTCTTGATTCCACTGATAGTTCAAAACTCAAACAGTTCCATAGTTCATAATTTTTTTACTCCACCCAAATATAAAACCTACTAATTCTCCTTCTATTTCTCATTTAAACTAAGAATTATTAGAATTTTCATCCTCTAAATCATGACAAGAAATTTAGAGGGAAATGTGTCATTTTAGGTGCAAAATGAGAAGAATGTTGAAAACAATACAAGCATTCAAATATTTCATCATCATTTTAATATTCATATGTTAAAAAATGAAACAAGTAACAGACTTACTATACTCTTATTTCTTTTTTTAGCTTTATTTATAGCTTCCTTGTGACTTTCTATGAAAGATTGTTCCAATTCCAACCTATAATTATGTTAGGCAGTAATTATCATGGCCTGGCAGTAGAAAGGAAATATGTCAATGCATTTCAGAACATATCAAAAACATAAACCTACTAGTTATTTGTTAGAGTAATAAGTTAATTTACTTATTAATTAAATCATTCTAATCTAACATGCATCTATATTCACCTTAGATGCAAAAGAGTTCAGAAATAAATGAAAGAGTATTTAAGATTACTACCTGAAGAGCTAATCTCAAAAAATGTCCACATCTTATCAAAGCTTCTATAAAGAAGCCAGAATGAGAAAATTTCAACAAAATTTGTTTTGGCGATCCATTTGGGTCCTTGGTTCTGCATGGAACCCTGCAAAATTTAAAGACAATAACCATGGTCATCAAAATCAAAGGAAACACAAGCAATAAGTCATGAAAGATCAATACAAACAAATTGACTACATCTTTGCATCAATAGCGGCAGAAATGTAGGCTTATACTAGTAGCATTATGACAGTGTGCATAGTTCAGATTATGCCGCCCACTCATAGTGAATGGGAATGGTGCTTATAAAAAAGTACAAAAACTTTCTTTTGAGAATTAAATATAGTGATATAGAAAATATTAAACGTAACTGTTGCCTGATTTTTTTCTATCCTGGATCATAATAGCCTCAATGTCTATTATAAAGGGTTTCATGTTTCAATATGAGTTCCATACCTTAAAACATGCCTTAGTGTCTTTCAAAGGCTCATTGAGATTTCAAAGGGGGCTACTTGTTTCTAAATTCAGAAATTTAAAAAGGAAAGGAAAGGAAAGGATCTTTTATAGTCCACGATACCAGCCATGTTTTTTGGTTAAGCCTTCATTGCACCCTATTTTCTTGTAGCGGGCTCATAAAAGGTAAATTTGTTAAAAATATAAAGTTTCCATGATCATATCAAACTTTGAGGAGAAACCAAAGTTTTATTTGTTTAAAAAGTCTCAAAATTTTGGCAACATCCCTAACCCATGGTCAAATGTGGTATGGACATGGTTTTAAAGAGAGATAACAGGTTTACCGTAAGCTGAGAAACCTAATCCTTTATGCAAGGTCGATCTATAGTGGCCATGATTTCTAAAGTTTGCAACTGTAGTGAAGGATCTATGGGTTTTCAAAGTAGAACAATAGTTTGTGTCTTCATGAGGAAGATATAATACCAGCAGGAAACATATTCAATGCTTCAGTAGAGCGTCAATGGAGAAGATCAAAACAAGAAAACAGAACCATTGCAGAAGCATGTAAATCCATGGATTTATTGACTAAGCATAGCATTTTACATTATAAAACCAAATCTGATTTCTCTCAAAAAAAAATGGTTTTCTCTCAACATCGTCAGTTTCTTTCATGCATGAAAGGTTTCAATGAGGAACAATAGATCCACGAGTTTTCAATAAAGATCAACAAGTTTGATGAATGTGTTAGCAGCTTTCAATCAAAGGAGAAGCTGTAAAGATGAGAAAAGGATAGGGTTTTCATTCCCAAATGCACGTATCCAGGTGCAATAATGTATTTTTTCTAGTTTTAATGCCTTTTTATTCTTTAAATGTGCTTTCTTTTTCAAGAAGTGGATAAGAGGATAAGGTTTCTGATGCAGAGGTGTTAGTGGTCAAAGGATTTATAAGGGAAATACAAGGTTCCCCAACTCACACTATGGATTTGATGGCACCTAAAAGGCTTCAAATGAGTCAATCTTTGGTCCAGACTTCTCCCAATGTCCTCAATGGTTTAGAATGTTGGATTAGGTTGTGAATGAAGTGTTTCAAAAGGTTTTAGGCTTATATGCTTGGGTTAAGATGGTTAATCCCAAGTTTCTCCAATAGGCCTGATTGTTATTCTAGTAGCCCTTCAGACCCGGTTTTCTGCAATTTACTCTCAACTTTCCCAAAACACTAAGACAATAAATAAAGGATTCAGATACCCTTTTGGCTCTTCTTCAACATACTAGAAGATCAGATACCATTTTTTTAGACAATGTATGCTTTCTCTTGACTGTACTTCCTTTTGGTCCTAGGAAACACCCACTTTTCCAAAGAAGGTATATGAAATACTTATCCCCAACCTCTACAACTCTGGACAGTGTTGTAATATAATACCAAACAATTATTTATCAAGTCAATTTGAGGCCATGACTTCATCTACTGTGAAAGCCCCAAAACCTTCTCCAACTACTCCCAAATCTAGGGCTTCTTGGATCTCCACTCTCCAATCACTTATAGGATCAATTGATGGATCCTACACCTTCACTATGTCACTATATGACTATACCAATTCAGAAAAGAACCCCTTATTAAGGTAGATTTCTTGCTGTTATACCCAGCAACCAATTTCATGCACTCTCAACCTCCTTACCCACGGTGTACACCTGCAACTTTACTTCTTCTACAAATATGATGCTAGAAACATAATATACAAGTCAAGAGGGACTCATTCCATGAGAAACAATGAACACATTCATAGAATGGCCCCTAGCATCATTGTTAAAACTTCAATTTAAAGACAAAACGGTGACCTCTGTCACAACAGTAACTATTAAGGTTTGAACCAATGCTCCAAATTACTTAAATCATGTGAATATGCATCAATTCCAAGGGCTAATACATCTAAGTTATCAAACAAATCAAATCACTTTAAGGAAAACAACAAAATTGAGAAGAGTTCAAACTTTCATTGCATTTCATGTCTTTGTCATACAAATCTGTATTGTGCATCACCACACTTTCTTTCAAACACATCTTAGGGGTTTTATAAACCCTCCCACTAACTGCCCCATCGGTTTCAAAGCAGTTTGAATCCATTACCAAGCCAAAATACTCTTAAACTCCCTTTCCATCCTAATTACACTTGACCGTTGGAATTCAAAAATTTGAATTTCCCAGCTTTTGTTTTATTGCATTTTAACAACTAAGAACCCCAAAGCTATTACATATTTAATCTCAGGGGATCATTTATCACTCCCAAGACATTATTTAATTCCTATTAAACTATTTAAGCACTATTGGCTCTTATTACACAATTTTGGTCCTAGGATCCTTGTAAGGATCCTTAGGACATTTAATCCTTACATCATGTTTGCCTTTACAAAATGCCATAATTGGCTTTAGGATGTGCCAATTAACCTCCTTTGACACCTTCTTGTCTTCCTTGACTCCATGGTCTCTCATGTTTCCTTTATCATGGCTGGGTGCTCCTGGACCAGTTTCATTCAGATTTAGAAGGGCTTTTCATTCAGAATATTTGATGAGAATGAAGAGATCGAATACTATGATTAAACAAACAAAATATTTATTATTGAGAAAAGTAGCCAATGTCAATATATAACATATATTCCTAGTTGTATAAGGAGTACTCATGAACCAAATATTCATGGAGCAGTAAGACTGTTATCAACAATGTGGTATAGCAGAGATATACAACTAGGAAGGGTTTAAGACAATAGATGCAAAATCATTGCCATGGGACATATCAAAGGGGTGGTATCAAAAATCATTAACCAATTTTTAATTAATTTAGATATTTTAAAATGATAGTTGCAAATCAAAATAGAGAAAGATAGCTCCTTATATCTTGTAGAAGAGTAGAAATAAGATTGTTACTTATTTCTTTGCTCAAGACATTCATCCAATCAATGACAATGATACAAGATGTCACAAGGCAGAGATATGAAATAGGTCATTGATGAAAATTGTAAGAGCATTAATTTTCAAGTATCAAAAATAACGTTTTTGATGGGACAAAAGTTGAGCACACAAGAACAACATATTCAAGGGAACAACAAGTTTGCCTTCAAAAGTAATAACATTAAGCCTTTTGACAGTCCCAGATAGTGATATATTACAAGAAGAAGATGGAAAGGAGTGACTAAGGATTAAAATTCAGTGCTATTAAGTGCATCATAAGCAATATAAATTACATCATTTTGAGGGTCACAACAATGAACCGATGGGCAGTCACCAAGAAGTGTAATGACAACAATAAGGGTTGAAAAGACAGTGAGGATATTGTTTCCATTGACACAAAAGTAAATGAAAAAAGAGTGACAGTTCTTGTTCAATACACTAAAGGAGAAGTCACTTTGATGAAATAAAAGAGGACAATGAACAAAGGAAGGTTAATCAAAGAGGAACAAAGATTTCCATGGAGTCTATTTGTTTTTGAGCTTGAATTTCTGGTTTTGATTGTGTATGTTTTTAAGCATCAAAACATACACAATCAAAACCAGAAATTCAAGCTCAAATTCAATGGATTGTGGAAATCTGATCGATTTAGTCTATTTGTTATCAAAAGTATACCAGAGAGCCCTTGAAAGGAACAAAGTCAAGTAGGAGGTCCAAAGAGATGGAAGTGAAAGGACTATATGCCAAGACAACCATTATCATGTTAAGAATAGTGATTAAAGCACCCATCTAATGAACAAGTACAGTGATGTGCAGCTATGGAGATTGACAACTCAGAATTTCATGATGACTGAGGTATCTGAAGATGCTTCATTATTCTCATAATTTCATTGTGGTTCTACCGAATGTTTTGAATGTGCTTTAAGGTTCAATGTTGTTGTCTTAAGATGTCAAGTTCTTATTTTTAGCAAAAATGTATACTGTTATGGAGCAGGTCAACAAAAAATGCTATCATAGTGGAAAGCAATGGGCAAAAGGAGTGTTTGTAACAAATAAATTAATGGAAGCAATCACATATATCTCAATGCATGGTAATACCAATGGTGGTTGTCATTTCAATGTAGAGAATAATGAAAATATTGCACAAAACAACGATACACTCAGAATAAGAATGCAGTCCCAGTAAAAGGATAGAAACAATAGGGCATGATGATGATACTATTAGGATTAAGTAATACTGAGAGGGGGGGTGAATCAATATTATAGAACTTTAATTTTAAACTTAACAATTTCAATCTTAACCATGCAATTACTGAAATAAGAACATACACATAAATTAAACAACTCATAACACCGTGATGTGTTCACAATAAAACCCTGACCAAAGGAAAACCCTGGTGGGAATGATACCCACAAATAATACACTAAGAATATAATGTCCCCGTTCGGAGACCTAGCCCTGTGAGGAGGTGAATATTACATTTAGTACATATCCTTGTTAAAGGATAGAAACTGTAATGTCCCCAAATTGATAGAGAATAAATTAATTAAGTTAATTAATTATTTGGTCCCTATTTAAAAGAAATATTATTAAGGACCTTTAATTAATTAATGTGGGGCCCTTTTTTATTTAATTTTTGTCCACAGGTGTTTACTGGGTCGGTGTTCTTTTGTAAACCCTCAGGAGTTTCTTCGAAGGGGTATTTATGCCCGGCATGTACGTAGTTGTAGGTATGTGGAATTTTGGATATTTTATTTGTAATTGAAAATTCCGGTTGGAATTCTGGTGTGCGCCGTTTCGGAAGTGAAAGATCTTCCCTATTTGGCGTATTGCAATTTCGGTGGGATTCAACCCTCACCCTACTCTGCTTTGTGCTGCTTGTATCAGATCTGGAAAATCCGAACTACTACTTTATTCATAATATAACCTCCTGGTAATTGTTCCATATCTGGTACTTCATTGTTCTGTGCACCTGTTAACATTTGGTGAATTGCTAAGTAATTGCATTGCAGGGAAGAAGCAAACCCGAGGGGCAAACATAGCACGTACGGACTTCCAGACCACCGTAGGGACTGCCCAATCTAACCGTAGGGATTTTCAGACCACCGTAGGGACTGCCAGGTTCCACCGTAGGGACTTTCAGACCACCGTAGGGACTGCTAGGTTCAACTGTAGGGACTTCCAGACCACCGTAGGGACTGCCAGGTTCCACCATAGGGACTTCCAGACCATTGTAGGGACTGCCAAGTTCAACCGTAGGGACTGCCAGACTACCGTAGGGACTACCAGGTTCAACCGTAGGGACTGCCAGACCACCGTAGGGACTACTAGGTCCAACCGTTGGGACTGCCAGACCACCGTAGGGGCTGCCAGGCCTAACCGTACGGACCAGTCACACTATACGACCTTCAATCTTCGTATGTTTGTTGAGGAAATTGGATCAGGGGTGCCGAGGATACATTATAATGGTATCAGAGCTGGTGATCTTGCCAGCCTGTTGGGAAGATTGAGAGTTTTGACTTGGATCACACTATGACACCCAATGAGGCCATATGTTCTCTATCTAAGGCCCTAGCCGATTGGAAGGCACATCTGTTAGTCGAATACTCCAAGAATACTTTTGCATGCCAACTGTTGGATGGTCAAGGGCAAGATGACAGATACAAGGTGGTTGGCGACATCATTTACTACAAGGACAAAATCTATTTGGTACCCAAGTCCAAGATGAAGGAAAGGATTCTGAAAGATGTTTGCACAAATATCGTCGAACCAACACCCAATGATAAACTTGATGGAAATATAGATTTTATTAGTGATCCTTCGAATGAACCGGTTCTACCAGTGCGTGATCAACCTCTTAGGGATGCAGACTCTACCGATGATTCCTTGCAGGAGCAACCTCTACAGTTAGTTGATTATGGAGTTTACCCTTTGGATCTGAGCACTGATGTTTTGTATGATTGGCTTCCATGGGACTACGGACATGACAATGTTTATATCAGAGTGCCGCAATGAAATTTTGGTGGCAGTCTACTCGTCTCGACTGAATCAAATTATACACATGTGATCCTGAAGCAGCATAGTGATTTCAATGGATACTGCGACCAACGTCTATCTTTGGCTTGGGATCTGAGCATCGATGTACGTGATGATTGGCTTCAGTGGGATCCTGGTGACTCTGGGCATGGAAATGTTTATATCAGAGTGGCACAGCGAAAACTTGATGGAGCTTTACTCTTCTCACTTACTTCCAAGTGCATGCGCGTGGTCATGATGCAGCATGGGAGTTTCAACAGATACAATTATCGATGCCAGCGCTTAGTTTGGGATCCTGGAGTTTTGATGACGGATTGCTTGAGGGAAAGCAATCTTTGGGCGGTGAGGATTTGTAATGTCCCCAAATTAATAGAGAATATATTAATTAAGTTAATTAATTATTTGGTTCCTATTTAAAAGAAATATTATTAAGGACCTTTAATTAATTAATGGGGGGGATTTTTATTTAATTGTTGTCCGTAGGCGTTTACCGGGTCGGCGTTCATTTGTAAACCCTTGGGAGTTTCTCCGAAGGGGTATTTATGCCCGGCATGTACGTAGTTGTAGGTATGTGGAATTTCGGATATTTTATTTGCAATTGCGAATTCCGGTTGGAATTATGGTGTGCGCCATTTCGGAAGTGAAAGACCTTCCCTATTTGGCTTGTTGCAGTTTCGGTGGGATTCAACCCTCACCCTACTCTACTTTGTTCTGCTTGTATCGGATCTGGCAAATCCAAAGTACTTCATTATTCATAATATAACCTCCTGGCAATTGTTCCATATCTGGTACTTCATTGTTCTATGCATCTGTTAACATCTGGAGAATTGCTAAGTAATTGTGTTGCAGGGAAGAAGAAAACCTGAGGGGAAAACATAGCACGTACGGACTTCTAGACCACCGTAGGAACTACCAGGTCCAACCGTTGGGACTGCCAAACCACCATAGGGGCTGCGAGGCCTAACTGTACGGACCAGTCACACCGTACAACCTTCAATCTTCGTCTATTTGTTGAGGAAATTGGGTCAGGGGTGCCGAGGGTACAATACAGAAACCCTATTAGGGGTATACAAGGAGCTCACAGCTCTTACAATACAAAACTATCTTTCACAATGATTTATAAAAAGGTGAACTATAAAAGCATCTTCTATGCTCAAATAGTGCTAGTTATAGCTCACAATATCCTCTGTCTGATTCTGACATCACAATGCATCTGTCTATTACACACATCTTCGCTTCTCAAAACATCTTCACATATATTCTCGATCTCATAACTCTTTCAATCAGCTCACAAATACATCACAAAATGTGTCCAACACTTAATCAATTAGCAAAGACATATTCGGAAATCATACATCAAAAAAATTAGGGTAGGACCCAAACCAAATCCAAAGTAACACTTCTGGATTCCACATTATACTTCCTTAAACATTGCGACCACTTATCTTCCATTCTTCACTGTTGCATTGTCTTCGCATAACTTCAACAAGTTGTAACTTTATCTAGTCAACTCCAAAATGAAAGCTCGACCATAACTGAAGGTCTAATACATCCCATAATATATTCCTCTAAGCTTGCACGACTTGATTCATCACATATTGTGTTGGCTAGACAAAACTGTGTAACTGTACCCTGCCCACTACTTCCTAGACTTAGTCATTTTTCCAAACAGAATCTCCAAACCTAGAATATACTCCAAGAGACCATGTCAATAATTAGTGTTTCCACAAATGACAACCTCTATGATATTCTCATTAGGCCACTTTCCAACAATCTCCCCCTTTGGCATTGATGACAACACTAAATGAAAAATGACTAAGTGTCAAAATTCCAAACTATACTTCTAACTATACATTTTTCATACTACAACTTTATTACTCCCCCTTTGACATCAATGGAAAAGGTATACTCAAAAATATATCTATATACATATCAAAATTGTAGAGTTTCTCACCAAAAACTCATACCATATGAAGAATCTCTTGAAAATATGTTTCCAAGATCTTTGAATTTGTTTTCCATGTCTTCTCCAAAGTCTGACCTACATGAATAAGACCATTCAAAGAAAAGGATGATATATTTGCATCCTTTAGTACTGTAGGTAGAGCTTCATCAGGGGACTTCTTCGCTGTCTCCATGTCCTCAAGGTGTTTCTCCATAATTGATAGTTTAGGAGTAAGCATACTCCTCAACATTGTAAATCTCCCCAACACTCTTAACTTCTCAATTTCAAGCACACTGATTTTGTCCACTAACCTGGACACTTCCTTATCCATCTCAGAAACAAATTGTAAGGACTTACAATTCTTTTCCAAATCATCCCATGTCTTCTCATCACTATGGATTATGTCCACCACATTATGTACATGCCTAGAAGGGTTTATGCAGTAGTTGTACATCTTTTTGTTCTCAATGCAAGACCTAATACCAAAGATAGTGGTATCTTATATACTGATATCCCACTTCAATGACTGACATATCTCCTCTAACTTCTTTTCCATGTATTCTCTCTCAACTTTCATTGCAGCGGCTTTCTCCAAAGAAGTAAAGTGAGCATCAAAGTCATCAAGGACTTTGTTCAAGTTATCCACTGCGTCATTTTCCTGAAAGGTAAAAGGTAAGGGTAGAATGTTGTTTATTTTGTCTATAGTCCTGTCCAATACCTTTGTCTTTTTCTATGTCCTTTGTTTTGATCTCTCCTTAGCCTTAGCAATGGCTATGAATGGCAACTTCATCAATTCATCTTCATCCATGTCATCAACATTAGTGTTCATAGGTTTATCATCACTTGCCAACAATAGAGTTTAAGAGGCAGGAATGGATACATTAGTTTCTTGCTTAGCTTCTTCCTCAGTCTCATCTTCCTTATTTACCTCAACCAAACTCTCTTTAAGTTCTTCCTTAGTGTCTTGATCTTTTTCCTCAGTAGCACCTTTCATTTCTTCCCCAATTAATGTGCCAAGATCTGATGTATTGACTGTGCTCTTTTCATTTCTTCCATCTGCTTCAATAACTGTATCAATATTCCCTTGAAAAGGGTCACCAATATCCTTCGAAGTGTCTAAAGACACAAGCGCACCAACAACAAAGAAGTTTGGTTTCTTAACTGCACTGAAGAACTGGTTACCATCATCTTCATCCTTAGATGAGTTAATGTATACTTCAACAGACTTAGAGGACTCTCCTTTCATAATCTGCCTTGTGCTTGGGAGGACTCTTCTGCTTCAACATCCATTAAGGGCCCGTTTGTTTCGTGGAATTGACCAGGAATTGGCATTTCTGAATTCCCAAAATGTTCAATTCCCTGTTTGGTTCCAAAATTAAAAATTGGAATAGGGTTAT